>ML878677.1:7227-17240 GCA_009831015.1 Picea engelmannii
TTGTGGATTTACCCTCCAAGGAGCCCGAGTGAGTTTGACCAATGTCTGCTCCAGGTACAGTGAGACTTCCCATCACCGTCACCTTGTGTAAGACCCTAAAGATTATGGCCACTAAGGTTACCAATTCGTAGTCAGCCCCTGGGCGGGAACAATCGACAGTCCGATCCGAACGTACCGGCAGGGTATCAAGCCCGAAATCAACTAAAAGGCTTCCATGCAGTAATTGTGGATTTACATCAAGGTGATCCCCATAATACGATCCGACCACCACAATCAGTTAAACCACGGAGGGTTAGTCCCTGTAGCTTACCCGAATGCGACCTCGTGCGTAACCCCTGTGTGAGAGGGGGATCCCAGGCAGACTTATACGATAACTGGATTTACTCTCCCTAACTCAGGATGCTACTGTTTGTTTTAGAAACTTTGGAGAGTTATGCTCACAGCCCTAATCCAAAGTACTAAGCCTATTCTACTGTTGGTGGAGGATCCTAGAAAATAAAATTTTCTAGATAACTTTTAATTAGCGTTGATTTTTTATGGATATTCTTTACGCAAAGGGGTGCATGGAAGTGAAACAAATGGAATTATGACTCAGACCCAAAGAATGCATCGAATGTGATAAGCAATCATTTCCTTTCGATGAACGTCTATCTAAGGGAGAGAGAGAGTTGTTTCCACTAACAAGCACAAATACAAAGTGTCCCCAAACGATTCTTTTTCTCAATCAAATCCTGATATAATGCAAAAACATTTAAATGCCTTCTAATATGCACCATCAATCATGGAGATGCTTTTTCATTGTTCTCATATGAGTCAAAGATCAATTCAACACAATGCTTGTCTCGCTAATTGTCTTTGTATGAATGAAAATCAAACTAGCACAAGCTAAAGTCATACAAACAATGCACCCTCTCGTTGCAATCAAAACGAAAAAGAGAAAACGAAACAATCAAAGAGAAAGTAAAAATTTACACCCAAAAAGCAAGTGTTGAAGAATAATGACCTTGATCAAAATCAAGACAAAGAGGTCTATAGGCCTTTGATGACCTTCACCAGGGTTTTTACCTCAGCTGATGAGAGGATGAGAACAATACATAGGTTTCGAACTTCACACAACAGGAAAAACTCAATGGAAATAGTGAAGAAGGATGCAAGATTCAATTAACAAGGTGCTTATTCTTCAAAGAGGACAGATGTCAAGGATGAAAAAGAAGACAAATTGACTCACTAGATCACTCAGCAAAAGAGACATAGAGGCAAACCCTGAACAAGGCAATTCTGGAGGGTTTTTTTGCCAAAAAGAGGCTGGTGCTCTATTGCTAAAGGCAAGGAGCGTTATAGTGCTCTGTGCAAATCCTTTAGGAGCGTTGCCACTCTGTTAACACTAGGACAGCGGCGCCAGGGTCTAAAAACTCCATAAATGTCAAAAAATTTCAAAAATTGAGATTCGAACTTGACAAGTATGCTGAGTGTGATAAGGTAAGGAGCCAATCAACTCATGAAACTAATCAAAGAGGGGTGAACCAGGTCTAAACCAATCAAGGGATAGAACAAGGTTAATGAGGAGAAAAATCCAAACAAGGGGTTTCAAATTTGAGGCTATCTCCCCAGCAGAGTCGCCAGTTTCTGTTGTAGGAAAATCTGCCTGTGGACAAGTAGATCGACCTCTAGAGTTTGGCCTTAACCCTAGACAGAAAAATGCTTAACGTGGACACTGAATTTCTTTCAAACCTATTTAAACTAATACATGAGAAGGAAGGATGATAGAAGTACCTGTTATCGACGTTTGTCCCTGCACGCTCCGAGTTGCGTTTTGATCCTTTGCTCCTCGCTGAGTTCTGCAGGAAAAACAAGATACGACCACTTCCTACTCTATTGATATTAGCTTGAAAACAGATCTATCAATAAATGATGATTTCATGTAACATCAGACACAAACTAGAAAGAAACAGGCCAAGCGTGTCATATTAATGAGAATAACGACAGCAGTACTTACAATCGTTGATGTGAATGCGACAGCTTCGTCAAGTCCTCTTTGTCTAACCCTTGCCTGAAAGATACACAACCTGGATAACAGCAACTTCACTGATCACTCTCCTTTGGCTGACTATAAGTTCTCTCCAAGATCATAAGTTTCATATGTTCAATTCTTCCCCCTTTCCACCATCATAGAGCCTGTTTATATAGGTTGGGAGGAGCCTAACCTCTTGAGTTATGTTTAGAACCAGTTGGGAACCTTCTCCATAGATCAGGGATCTGTTGATGAAAACAAGAATTCGAGCACGACTGCCTCCTAATCTCGAATGTTCCTCCCCTTATTCTTCTCAACGGGCTAACAACTGACCAGATTAGGGAGCGCTCCTTCAGAAGGGGTCTCAGAGCGTTGTAGCGCTCCTTGGCAAGCCTGGGGAAGTGCCAGCACTCTTAAGATGAGCATCACTCCACCAAAAGGGTCTGGGGAGCATTATAACACTCCCTAAAGCATGATAGGGCAGAGCCAACGCTCCTACAACTGATTTAGGGGAGCGTTCCCTCTCCAAACCTCTGTTTCAGGGCTTCTTTAAGGTGTCAAGAGTCATTTGATCCCATTAAACCAGTTCTCCTGCTTCAAATCAGTCATGTGAGATGTCATAAGTACCTCCTCAGTGTCGTTATCATGGCATCATGTTTGAACATCATTTGCGACACTAGTGATCAACTTGCGACACTTGCGAAAGTTGTAGGGAAGATGCGACACTTACGACAATTGACAGGGACAATGCGACACTTATCCATCTGAGCAATTTTGACGTGTAACAGAATTCCCCCCAAAGTATGAAGTCAGAAGATGCGAACTGATGACTGAAATTCTTTGTAGACGTTCAAGGAAGGGTATAGACTCGGAGAACCTGACGAAAGCTGCACACAAACATCCAACAAATATCATGACATGTTTCAAAACCCAAGGCAGGCATACCTATGCTTGGATGATCAAGATTTGAGATATGGCCGCCATAGTATACATTGTGGATCCATAATTGTATTGATAAAAGGGTATAGCCATCGAAGATACAATGTGGATCTATACTTTGATGACTCAGACTGATTGTAGCCACCAAGAATACACAGTGGATCTACGAGATGACAAGACATAGCCACGACTAATACAAAGTGGATCTATGTAACAATGTATGTGTTCTTAGTCCAGGACTCCTTCGCAACCTGGGCGAAACATATATCAAAGTGAATTACTAAACCCAGGGTCTTCTTACCAATCCCAATATGGCATGAATCTAACCATGTGAATAGATGTCTTGGTGTCGAACATGGCAGAAACCACTTGATTACTGGTCAATGAGGTAAACCGTTAACAAGTGTGAGGGAGATCACCATTAATGTCAATGATTCCCAAGTTACCTTAGTACATTCCACCGAACGTGAATAGATGAGCTGTAGTCGAACATCCGTGGAATCATTCGATCAGAGGTCAATGATGTAAACCTACTGACAAATGTGAGGAGGCCTGCCATTGAGGCATCCAGGTCCCAAAGTACTAAATGGTTTCTAATCCTAATTCCCGGATAATGTGTTGAAGTCAATAGGAATAGACTCGTCGAGGGAGGGCCTTGATGTATCCCCCATCAACGACACAAAACGAACATAGAGGTGTAATTGGTAGATCGAAAGAACATCGACTGACACGGGTTGTGAGACAAGATATTTGGGATGGTTGACTCTTGAGGCGGATAATTCCCTTGAACACTGAGGCACAACAGCGAAACATGACATGGACCAAAACTATGCAGTGGGTACCGTGACTTGCGTTGGGTGACTCAAAGGAGTGAAAGGAAACTCAAGGGATTGGCTCAGTGCAGAGGTTGAGCGGGTTATGATGCATGCAAAGTGACAAAGTGTCGTGTTCAAGGGCGACTCTAAGAAGTGCTAGATGATGTTCTCAAGAGAATGCTTGGCTTGCTCCTTTCAATTTTCCCCCATCCAGATGGATGAGTACCTCTTTTTGATTTAATGAGCTCGAGGAGGATAACACATGCTCTATATAACTCACCTTCGGTAAGTTCTTCTTCCTTTGTGTAACGAACCGGAAGAAGTAAGGGTTCAATCCCATATGGGCCTGTCGATGTGTGCTTTAACGAGTCCAAAGACAGAAAACTCGAAGGTTTTTCGGGATTATAGAGTTTGGAAAAACACTTAAAAGAGAACTCTCTCAGTTCCTTTTTCGTACAGTAGTCCAACAAGAACGAAAAAGGGTTAAACTATCACTCGCAAGACTCCCTTTCTGACCTTTTAACGAGTGTGAAAGGAAGCAAGATCACTCGACAATCTTTTCATATTTAGAGAGTCTCAAAAGGGTTTAAAGGAGACTCCAGGGGGGGCTACTTTTTCGTGTGGTGTCCATACAGGTCCGAAAAAGAGATAAAAGTTTACCTGGTTGCATTCTCATGTATTTACGAGCACGAGAAAGAACAAAGACTAAGCTCGGTATGCCCCCCAGCTTGAAATCTGGTGGCTTGACTCCAGAATGATCATCAAAGGCTGGAGACATGCCCCCCAAGCTTCAATTCATTCACCGACATTGAGGTTGTCACCAATTTCTGTGCTAGATGGAGAAAAAGGATACAGGTGGATGAAATGAAGGTTCAAAAATGAGACCTAACGAAAGACTTGACTCGACATCTACGATATCTGGTGAAAGACTCAACTTGAAGGGAGAGGTGATTGTTTCATTTTTTAATGAGCTTGACACAGAAAAAGAACTATGCTCAAGGTTCTGGGTTCGATCCCCAGATTGTTGTTTCATTTTTTAATGAGCTTGCTACAGAGAGGAAAACTATGCTCGAGAACTCGATTTCATTTTTTAACGAGCTTGCCACAAAGAAGAGAAACTATGCTCATGATGCCCCTAGCATGAAAGCTAGTGGCCTCTATTTCATTTTTTAACGAGCTTGCCACAGAGAAGAGAAACTATGCTCGTGATCTCTGTTTCATTTTTTAACGAGCTTGCCACAGAGAAGAGAAACTATGCTCATGGTCACTTCCTGATCATGACTTCTATGAGGATAACACTCTGGAAGGATACCATGTCAAGGGATAAGACTCGGTCATGGCTTCCAAGAGATCTTCGCTAGATGGAAGATAATCACTTGGGAAGGAACACATGTCGAAGGTCGTGATAGGAGTAAGGAGATCAGGCTCCAATAATCCTACCGAAGAGATCACCATGTCAACTACCGGATCCAAATCATCGAAAGTTGAGGTCATGGGAGACAACGCCACATAATTGACATGCGGCGGGGGCGATACTGTCTGCATATAAGAACCACTTAGGGAGGTAACCCAGTCGGGGCCGGTGAATGAAAGTTGATCAATAGTCACAATTCTTCCATCGTGAGGGAAAGATATCACACAAAAAAGGGTGGATACAATAGCTTTCATGGCATAGACATAATCCCGCCCAAGGAGTAAAGAGAAATCCAAGGGGTCTCGGACTACCATGACATCGATAAAGACAGTTTTCCCTCCCAAAGTTACAGGAAACTGAGGAAGGATCCCTAAAGGTTGACTAGTTCTTCTGTTAAAAGCTAACAGATTCTGTGTAACCGTTACAAGATGCGAACAACCCAAAGCGTACCAAGCAACAGAAGACAAAATACTAATGGACGCACCTTCATCTATCAGCGTTTGAGGAACATCTCGACCACGGACATGTACTGTAATCTGGAAAGGAACATGAGAAGGAAGACGAGGTCCAGTTAGCGCACCCCAATCAAAAAGGATGGCCTCATTACTTGGAGGGGGTTCCACAGGAGGAGGAGGAATGCCCCCCGGCACGGTAGAGTCTGTATTAATGAGAAAAACATGGGCAGTATTAGATTTACTCTCTAGAGAGAGAGTAGGATCGACCGATGATTGGATCAGATCAACCAATGGTGGAATTGTATAGACCACTTTAGCACTCTTCAGAGGAAGAGTGGGACTGACCGAGGAAGGGACTGGATCAGTCACTTTGACATTCTTCAACGGAGGAATGGGATCGACCGATGGTGAAATGGGAACGACCACTTTGGCACTCTTCAGAGGAAGAGTGGGACTGACTGAGGAAGGGACCAGATCAATCACTTTATCACTCGTCAAAGGAGGACTGGGATCGACCGATGACAGAACCGAATCGACCACTTGAGTTTCATTCTCTAAGGGAAGAATGCGGTCGATAGGTGGAAACGGACCGACCGCTTTGGTGTCACTCTCTAATGGGAGAGTGGGATGGATCGAGGATGAAAAAAGATCGACCACTTTGGTGTCACTCTTTTGATGAAGAGTGGGGCTGAATGATGACGAAACTGGATCAACTACTTGGGTTTGTGGTTCAATCAAGGAGGAAACTAGATTGACCACCTGATCAACCGGACTGACCGGGGATGGAGCTGGATTGATCATTCCATCAACCAATGACGGGTCGGAGGAAATCTTACGATAACCTTTTGGAAGTTGAAGTTTTTCCAAAAGAGAAGAAGCCTCGTCCATGCGAGGACAAAGGTGAGAGTAATGATTACCTTTACATAACATGCAAGGGAACTTGATAGTTTTCTTCTTCTTACCAACTTGAACTTTACTAGTTGACGGGGTATCATCGACATGACCGACAGAGGTCGATGACGTAGAGGACCACGTTTCTAAGACCTGGGTAAGACCGGGGCAATCCCTCAGAAAGTGCTCACCCTTACAAAGGATGCAAGGGAATTTGGGTTTTGGATTGTTCCTTTTAATCTTGTTGATCTCATCAACACTCCCAGTACTATTAACAGTAACTGGTTTCTTAGAGCCAACATCTGATGTTGTTGGGGCCTTGGTCCTTTTCGGGCTCTTCTTCTTCTTCTCTTTTCGTTTCTTCTTCTTCTGATCAACATGGCTACTTTCTTTAGAGATTTCACTAAGTGAAGAAGGAGAAATGGAAGGAGACTTGATGGGCGAAGAAGGTGAAAAGTCGACATGAGGTTGATGTGTGGGTGGTGTATTGACATCCAAAGTATTAGGTGCAACTGAAACATTGGGAGGATTTGGGATCACCGGAGTGGGGAGCAACCAAACTGATAATCCAATAGTGAGTCCTGGAAGACTCAGTGTGGAAACATATGGAGGACCAAAGTTTCCAAATGAAGGAAAGGTATAAGGTTCCCCAGAAGAAGGGGTTCCTCCATTGGTACTCCCAGGATTCAATGCCATTGACACTGACTCGACCTAAGGTCCACTAAGTAAAAGAAACAACATACGCTAATAGAATATAAGAATCACAACCAAGCAAACAGGACCTTATTTCGATGACCGTACTAGTTGGTGACGAAATCCAACATCGCATGATCAAGTCCAGAAGGGGCGGGGATAGGGTGGAACAGTTACAATGGCGACCTGCTTAACGGACTTACGCCTTGGTGCAAGCTTCCACGCAGCAATTGTGGATTTACCCTCCAAGGAGCCCGAGTGAGTTTGACCAATTTCTTCTCCAGGTACAGTGAGACTTCCCGTCACCGTCACCTTGTGTAAGACCCTAAATATTATGGCCACTAAGGTTACCAATTCGTAGTCAGCCCCTGGGTGGGAATAGTCGACAGTCCGATCCGAACGTACGGGCAGGGTATCAAGCCCGAAATCAACTAAAAGGCTTCCACGCAGTAATTGTGGATTTACCTCAAAGTGATCCCCATAATACGATCCGACCACCACAATCAGTTAAACCACGGAGGGTTAGTCCCCATAGCTTACCCGAATGCGACCTCGTGCGTAACCCCTGTGTGAGAGGGGGATCCCAGGTAGACTTATACGATAACTGGATTTACTCTCCCTAACTCAGGATGCTACTGTTTGTTTTAGAAACTTTGGAGAGTTATTCTCACAGCCCTAATCCAAAGTACTAAGCCTATTCTACTGTTGGTGGAGGATCCTAGAAAAGAAAAAGTTCTAGATAACTTTTAATTAGTGTTGATTTTTTATGGCTGTTCTTTACGCAAAGGGGTGCATGGAAGTGAAACAAATGGAATTATGACTCAGACCCAAAGAATGCATTGAATATGATAAGCAATCATTTCCTTTCGATGAACGTCTATCTAAGGGAGAGAGAGAGTTCTTTTCACTAACAAGCACAAATACGGAGTGTCCCCAAACGATTGTTTTTCTCAATCAAATCCTGATATAATGCAAAAACATTTAAATGCCTTCTAATATGCACCATCAATCATGGAGATGCTTTTTCATTGTTCGCATATGAGTCAAAGATCAATTCAACACAATACTTGTCTCGCTAATTGTCTTTGTATGAATGAAAATCAAACTAGCACAAGCTAAAGTCATACAAACAATGCATCCTCTCGTTGCAATCAAAACGAAAAAGCGAAAACGAAACAATCAAAGAGAAAGTAAAAATTTACACCCAAAAAGCAAGTGTTGAATAATAATGACCTTGATCAAAATCAAGACAAAGAGGTTTGTAGGCCTTTGATGACCTTCACCAGGGTTTTTACCTCAGCTGATGAGAGGATGAGAACAATACATAGGTTTTGAACTTCACTCAACAGGAAAAACTCAATGGAAATAGTGAAGAAGGCTACAAGATTCAATTAACAAGGTGCTTATTCTTCAAAGAGGACAGATGTCAAGGATGAAAAAGAAGACAAATTGACTCACTAGATCAATCAACAAAAGAGACATAGAGGCAAACCCTGAACAAGGCAATTCTGGAGGGTTTTTTGGCCAAAAAGAGGCTGGCGCTCTGTTGCCAAAGGCAAGGATCATTATAGCGCTCTGTGCAAATCCTTTAGGAGCGTTGGTGCTCTGTTAACACTAGGACAGTGGCGCTAGGGTCTAAAAACTCCATAAATGTCAAAAAATTTCAAAAATTGAGATTCGAACTTGACAAGTATGCTGAGTGTGATAAGGTAAGGAGCCAATCAGCTCATGAAACTAATCAAAGAGGGGTGAGCCAGGTCTGAACCAATCAAGGGATAGAACAAGGTCAATGAGGAGAAAAATCCAAACAAGGGGTTTCAAATTTGAGGCTATCTCCCCAGCGGAGTCGCCAGTTTCTGTTGTAGGAAAATTTGCCTGTTGTTGGCTTTCGGAAGTCACTCCTGGATTTCTAGCAGGAGCAGAGCCCGAAGCCCATCAGATTTAATGTCACAGTTGGTTTTAAAGGGTGATCAGATGGAGGGAAACTCAAAACAATATGGTATCAACTCAGAAGCCGGACCAGGCATGCATGAAAGAATGAGGTCCTGATAAACTCCAAACAGTGAGTCGTAGTAAAAGGGTGAGTAGGTAGAAGACTTATGCAAGAAGGCGCAGTGATCCATGATGAACATCAGGTTCATCACCGATTAGAGAAGAAGTGCGTTCAAACGCAAAATCCTTTTATATTCAAACACAAAAACCAGAGGGCATGACAATGCCACAACAAATCCTTTATTGCAACAAGCTGCACTACTGTGAATCCTCAGGAAAAAGATGAAACAAGATGGAAAATAAAGAGAACTGTTTGTTATAAACCAAGAAATATCAAACACAGAGGCATCACCAGGAAACCAGAGAATGGCTGAAATCTATACAGTCGGGAGCTTAGCTCTACCATCGATGGATACAAAAATGGAAAAAATGCCTACATATACTCAAAAAACTACAACAGCGGCGGAACCAAGAAACTACATTGAAGGCTTTGCGTCTGCATGGCTTCTGACAACACGGAGCTGCAATCTTTGAATGGTCGTGCAACTTATGGCAGACGCGATCAATCTTCTGACAGTTTATTCGGTGAATCGACGTGCCTTTAATTCATGGTAGGACGTCCCCATTAAGGAGGACACGATGTCTAACCACCTTCAACTACCTCAATAACTGCTTCTTGGGATTGGAAACGGTCAGGCCAACTCAGCACTTCGGGATCCGAATGACTTCCCGTGCTGCCACCTGGAACAACCGAAATAGCTTGAGGAACGGACATGAGGGCCAGTGCGGAGGGCATGATGTAT
>WSFP011474232.1:0-17240 GCA_009831015.1 Picea engelmannii
ACTCTTCACCTATTTTGATTGACATTGAGTTATTGATTGCATATGTAAGTTTATTTGCCAAAACGTTTTGGCTCTTTGTCTCTCTCTTGACTCATTGATTAGGGCTGACGTCACACATACTGCAGCAACAATATATAGGTGACACAGCAACATTATATATGAGCTAATTTGAAGTATTTATTGCATTAATGATATGATACAAGGACTTAATTGTGTACATTGAATGCTCTTAAGCTTTTGTCTCTTGATGTATTTATTGAAGAAGTGATTTTGTCTTTGTTTGATAATCATTGACTTCGTCAATAATTATACCTAATCATTGCTCATATATGTCTTGAAAGATAGTCATTGATTTAATGAAGTACTAACCCACTGCAAAGCACATATTCTAGTTGTATTTGTCTTGTCTCGCAAAGAGGTGCATCTTCAGTGGATTTTTCCTTTTGACTATCTCTTTCGGGCAGCAATCTGTGAAAGGGAATCACTTACCTTGATCTATCATACCTTTGGCCCTCCTTTAACCCAGATTGCTTAGGGACGTCTCCCTTGGATTAGCCCTCCTAAACAGAAAGAGCCCCCCATCGAGGTGACAGTGGGTGGGGAAGCTCCTGTTACACCGGTTTCAAGCCCTGACTCAAGCCCTTTAGACCTTTCCTACAAACCGTGCGATAACAGGAATGACAAGTGACTTCCAAATGGGGAGGAATGCATGCTGATGGAAGGCATGCAGTTTCATGGGTGACAAGTGTCAACCTAAGCCCATGTAAATAAAACAACTGAGATGAGTCATGGTGGGGGTCCTCCTCCATTATACCCGTCCACCTGAGCGTGAATAGGTCTGATCTCTGTAGGAGAGTTCATGCATCTTCTGAACCGTACATCCCCTAAACCAGAAGCCTATGTTGATTTCGAGAAAACGTCTGTGGTTGTTTTGGAAAGCCGGTACACCCCTTCTCTGTTCTAAACCATGGAGTCTGGATCAACACCTGTGTGGACAAGCCGTCACGCATCCCTAAGAATCCAAAGTGTGAGTCTATCTTTTGTTGCCAGATTGAGAAAATGGAAGTGTCCCGTCCTTGCTAAGCCTAGTTATGCTGTTGCACCTATCTGTAGCTTCCCTGGGGTGTTCATGTCTGGATTCCCATCGATTGTGGTGGACGTGTAGTGTTTGATTATGTGTGGCTTGTTGGCCAGTTTGTACAATACTCTCTCCAGGTGAGAGAGGTGGTTGAAGTTGGAAGAGCAGGTTGTTGGGCCTGTGAGTGACTCTCTCTAGGTGAGAGAGTGCACAGAGGAGGGAGAGAACTCCTAGAAGGAACCTTGTAGCTACCATAGAGCTCGGTGACTTTTGGTTCAGTCTATTGTAGAAACCCAAGGCAAGGGAGATTAGTAGCCAAAGGACTGTCTAGGTGATAGAGAAGGTGTATACTCCTAGGGTGGAATAGGCATGTGGGGAAGGAGAGTCTGTGGGCAGTGGGCATAAGTGGTTCCCAGGAGAGAATTCTTCCTTGTGACTATGTGTATTCCCTGTAACCTCAACCTATCCTAGGATTCCTTGCCTTGAGGGTGGAGATTAGTCCCATCTCGGGGGTGACCCATTGCTGAACTTGATGAGTAGTGTGGTCTAAGGCTGGGAGGTTCGTGGAAGGCCTGAACCTAGTTGGTGGAATTACCACCATTTCAAAGATAAGTACCAAATGATCTTTTAATTACTTTTCTGCATGTCTGTATATTATATTTATCATGTATTTTGTTGTACAAATGATTTAATGTTAAATCCATTGATTATTTGTATTAACAATAATTCTTATGGTTACTCTAAGTTTAAATGTGTTACATTTGCTTAAATGCATGTCTTATATATAGAATTAAGTATGAGATTGTTATTCCACGAAGTAGCGCTTGCCCGGCCCGGAATGTGGGAATTACAGTTTGGTATTAGAGCGTTACAGTATGAAAGGGTGTTACAGTGTCAGACGCCTTTGAGTTGGGATCAAATTGAGGATAGGGTCCTGGTGGGACCAGAAGTGATCCAAGAAATGGAAGATCAAATGCAAACAATAAGACAAAGGATCAAGGAAGCACAGGATCGACATAAGAGTTATGCTGATGCGCATCGTGCCGATCATAGTTATGAAGTTGGCGATTGAGTCTTCTTGCAGGTGAAACTGCATAAGAGTTCAATCAAGTTTGTAAAGGGTGAAAAACTCTCTCCTAGTTTCATGGGACCTTTCAAGATTGTGGAAAAGAAGGGGCCTGTGGCCTGTCAACTAACCTTTCCTGATTCTTTGAGGCGTATGAACGATGTTTTCATGTATCTGTTTTGAGACATTATATTAGTGATCCTACACATGTTATTGACATGAGTTCCTTGCAGGTATCTGACAAGGGTGTGCTCACGTTGTAGAAAATCTACATCCTGGACCATCACATTCGACAACTACGACGTCGAAAAATAGATCAGGTCAAGGTCCAGTGGGACAACAATAGTTTTCACTCAACGACCTGGGAGGACACATATGATATGTGTCAACAGTTTCCATTTTTGTTGATAGCTAGACCTATGATATGCTGATGCACTTTATTTTAGCATTTACATACTGTGAAACTTCAAGATAAAGTTTAAAACAAGAGGGGGTGTATTTAACATCCCACTCTTGCACACACTGAGAAAACTTATTCTTTGAGGAAAATTGAATGCAAGTGATCTGGGTTATTATAATATTGGTTGTTTTGACTATGATTTTGAGATATTGTGGATTTGATGATATGTTATTTTTTTATTTACATAGACAGGTGCTATTGACTGGGTTCTCCTGAGTGTGCAAGACTCTGGACATTGTGGATGCAGAGGCATCGATGAAACCCCTTGGACTTCTGATCGAGTTAGGGAGTAGACTGTTAGGTTTTGAATGTTGTTGATGTGACATATGTACATATGATTAGATGTTATGATAACTGATTATTATTGCTGACATGATTTGTTAATGGATGCAGGATGACGATATCTTGCTGACCAGACTCACATTTGGAGTAGAGGGGTCACGCACGACAACCAGAGAGATTGAGAGAGAGGTGTGGCAACAGCCCTACCACAGCCTACTAGCACTCCCACTGTGTCTCAAATTGTAGGTTAACGATTACCTAGTTTGAGAAGACCCATGATGTCATGAGGGTAGACTGTGACAGTCACTCGCGATGATTCTAAGGGGTGTGAAATAAGGTAGGGACCTTATTTATTAGAGGCCCTTAGTCTCCCACAAGATCACCTAATGGATTATTGAATCCAGGGGTTTGACATCTACCAAATTCAGTTAAGAGGCGAGTGGCACACTTGGAGCACGTAGTGCGTCTTGAAGGGAACGTCACACAAGGAAAATGGAAAGAGGCAAGTGGCACCCTTGGAGCACGTAGTGCGTCTTGAAGGGCATGTCTCAGAAAGAGAATGGAAAGAGGAAAGTGGCACCCTTGGAGCATGTAGTGTGTCTTGAAGGGCATGTTGCACAAAGAAAACAAAAGGAGCCGAGTGGCACCCTTGGAGCATGCAATGCGTCCTGAAGGGCACATTGCGATTTTAACTATGATAAGTTAATAAACCTAGTGCCTAGAAAATTATGCCCCTTTAGAACCTGGTCGACCCTAAAATAGATGATGGCATGAGTAAAGTTTAATAACTAAAAGTTCCCTTAAAAATTGTCATCCAACCTAGGGAAATTAAAACTTAGGCCTAAATAGAACTTGTGGTTAAAGAAAAAATAAATAAACATGTAACAAGAAGGTGGGGTAAGAAATTAAAACTTAATTATTAAAGTAAAATTTATAATGGAGGATTAAATTTATTAAAAGGGTAAATGGTTGTTTTTATCTACACTTGCTAAATTGATTTTTAGTTAAAAAGGAAAAAGGGGGAAACTTAAAAGAAAAAAGGAAACTTAAGGAAAATGGGAAACTTAAAGAAAAGGGGAAACTTAAAGAAAAAGATGAATGTCTAACTTAGTAAGGAATCTAGCCTTTGGAACTTTCTATTTATGAACTCAACTAGGAATTAAGAAAGGCGTAAGTCATTTAAGAATTAGAATGGAATATTGGGACACCGAGGAGCATTTTTATGAATTCTTTTGGTGGGTGAGGGAAATAGGAATATTCAATTAATTAATAAAATAGATTTTCTGGTGAAACTAGGAGATCGGGTGACATGTGTATGGGGGAGGTTTTTTGAAATTGATTGAATAAAAAGGGAATCTAATGAGGGTTTTGGGAAACTAATGACTAAGAAAACTCTATAAAAAGGATGGGGGAGGAGGAGTGTGGATCACATCTAGTTTGTGTAATGTTACACTGCTGAATTTTATCTTCATTGAAATTTCTCTTGTGGGAGTTGGGATACCCAGCTCATAACGAGTGGTAGCTCGACCTTGCGAGGTGAGATGGGTGCTAGCATTATCTGGTATTGTGTGTGTGGCCCCTTTGTGGCTCGGGGGGCTCAGGAGGAAGAAGAGTACCCCTAGTGTTGGTTGGGAGGTACCGGTGAGGTCACATTGGTTGGCAAGAAGGAGTTGGATAGAGCACACGCGGGACAACAACTTCAAAGAATTCACATTTGGCTAAGGTATGTTTGTTAAAGTTGTTACTTGCAATGAAATTTAATTTACACTTGTGTAGTTTACTGCACTTGGATGAATATTCCATTGCTATGAGATTTCCTTGCCCATGTATTTATAAGGTAATTGAATTTCCCTTGTCTCTTGATTCATTCAGTAAGAACCCCTTGCTATCCAAATTATCCTTTATTTCTGAGTTATTGTATATTTGCACGTGGCCAGAATGAGCCTCAGACTCAAAACATTGCCTGCGAATTTGTATCTCCTTCCTGCGTTTTCTTTATTCCTTGATTTCTCGTTTATTTCATTATTTTCTTCTCCATGGAGAAGATTCGGATGCAGATTTGTGTTTCTATCCTTTGTTCTGTGATCCTTAAGTTATTAGTTTGTGCCTCAGTAGTCGGTTAGGAGACGAATCGACTGTCTTTCACTCTGGTGTTAAAGATTTAGATTCAAATGCCATGTTGTCCTATGCATGGATAATAAGTGTACTATCATTCCTCTTCCAAGCGTTTATTTGTAGTGAGTTCCTCTGCATTTTCCCTTGAGTTGTAATCTTGTCACCCCCTCTTTATAATTGAGTTTTCACCATGCATTTACACTTTGTTTTAACCCTCACTTTACCCAACAATTCCACTTCATTTCTCTGTGTTTCAACTTCATTGTGTTCCAAATCTCTTTCTGGATTACCACTTCATTGATCTGCATTTCCACTTCATTGCTATGCGTTTTCAAATCTCTGATGACTGCGTGATGACTGTGTGGGTAATACTTGGAGTGCTTAATGCACATGCGCTATCATTGTATACATGATCTTTATTGTTTTTACACAACATTCTAATTATGGATTATTATTGTTCTTTAGTTATGGATTTTATTGTTATTTACACAACAATTATGTAGGATAAACAACGTATTTTTATATAGACAACGAATTTATATATATGGAAATGGCATCTCTTTTTGTACAGACAACGATTTTTCATATATATGTCTGGAAGCGATTTTTAATATGAATGATTTGAATATATTTTAATTGGTGAATTATAACTACTGTCAATGCCAACTATTGCAATCTCCTCATATAATAATTATGAATGGCAATTTTATTACAATGATAATTTTGTTACAAAGATATTTTTATGGCGATTTTATTACAATGATAATGTTATTACAACGATATTATTATAGTGATATCATTACAACAATTTTACTACAACGATAATGTTATTTACCTACAGACTGAGTTATGATTTAAATGTTGAGTTTACTTATTGATTTTATTTATTTCAATGGGTGAAATGGTTGTGTTGAATCCTTGGGAATTTTTTATTTTGGAATGGATATGGCACATGACTTATTGGGAAATTGATTTTTATTGTCGTTAACCTTATTTCTAGATTTTACATTGACACTTAGAATGCATCCCTTTTTACCTCTGTCCGAGAGTAATTCAAGATACACTGATAGAACCCTTTTTGCTCATTCACTATGGGAGCTTACACTTGTCAACAACGTTGTAGATGACCACGGTGATTATGGAGATAAAATCAAATGGTTAGACGTGATTATTGTTGTATTATTATGTTAAGTAATTATTACAATCTTGATTTAGAAGGGATTTGCATAGAATCCATAAGAGCATTGTTTCTTCTTGATGGCTGCCACTTTTAAACAGATGCACAAATGACTACTCTTCTTCTAAATTTTAATGACATAATTCTCGTCTGATGTGTCTTGATGGATGCCACTTTTAAACTGATGCACATATGACATTTACGACCTTGTTCAGTTGTTGTCTCCATTTTTTTATGCAATAGATGTTTCTTTTCTTATGGTTAAGATTCAAGTTTGTGTACCTTCCAATATTATAGTTGATATTAAACGTAAGTAGTTCCTTTTCTTGTGACAAGGAGAGTTAAGGAAGTAAGTAGATCATTGTTGGGTATTTCCGCAGGGAATATATTATTGGTTATTGCCTTAAACAAGTTTATATACTTCTACAGTAGTTATACTTCCAGAGATGATTGTAACGATTTATTCCTTGTTTGATAATTGTGTTGTAACAATTATCACCCTTGATGTTAATTGGATTATAACAATTTATCCCTTTGTTTGTTAATTGTGTTAAAACGATTAATCCCTTGATGTTGATTGTCTTATAACGAATTATTCCCTTTGTTAGTAAATTGTTTTATGACGATTTATTCCCTTTTGTTGATTTATAGCGATTTACTCCCTTTGTTAGTTAGTTGTTTTATAATTATTTATTGGGAAAATGTTGGAATCACTGAAGAGGCTATGGCACTAATACGTCTTGTAATTGAATAAAATATTGTTATGTTTTAGGTTAAACCTTGTGATATCTAAGTAATTCATGATCATATCTGCGTTGTTATATTTAGTTTCACATTGATGCATTTTAATCATGAGCGGGGTTATATTTTATATTCAGGAAAAGCATTGTGGTATTTCAAGCTAAGCCTAGCATAGTTATAGTTGGCACTAAGGATGTAAGCATGGTTAAACTTTGTTATATTTTAAAGAAAGGTGGGTGAGTGTTATTATATTCTTTTAACGACAGGTTTAGGTTGGATGTATTGTGCTTGGAATGGTCTTATGGTGGAAAAATGTTGATGTGATCCATAGATTCTTGAGCTAGTCTAAACCTGTATTGATTATAGTTACCTTGCACCTTGTTTAGCTAGATTTATGTGATGAGTGCATATGATAACCTGGCTTGGGACATGCTCTTCTGATGACGATGAGGTGATAATAAAATTTATGTTATGTAATTCGCTCTATAGCGCTTGAATTTGATTTTGTTAGTCGCTCGTCGTGAAGGTCCTAGTTACCAGTGTCGCTTGATGTTGGTTGTGTTGGATTGATTGATGTTGTATTTAGCTTAGTAGGCATGATATTGCATGCGTTTTGTTCATCATCAAGTTGTTTTGATCGACAATTTTTCGTTTTTACCTTCCTGCTTATAAAAAAAAATAAACAAATTGTGCACTTCCTTTGCGTCATATGTAGTCATAACAACGGGGGTCATTACATAATATTAAAGAAAACATAATATGTTTTCTCTAATATTATCCCCCACCCCCACCCTCATATTAGAGTGGGGGTGGGGGGTAATATTAGAGAATACATACCCACCCTCATATGAGGGTGGGGGTTAGGGGTAATATTAGAGAAAACATTTAAATATTATAATATAAAATAGATACATGGAATTCTTACAAGTTTTTGAAAAAATAATGATAAAATCATATTTGTCTTTTTGAAAGAATAATAGAGAGATCAAAATAACACCTCAAGGATGACAATTAAATAAAATAATTTCTAAGAAAAATGTAATTATTATTATTAAACTCATGCAATCCATTGGGTTATGAAACTCCCATCAGACTATGGATCCATCTGTCCCATTAAGATAGGAATTGGTACTTGCTTATTCATATTTTAATGATTTGTAATAATATATAAAAGGAAAAGCATAAATAATTTACAAGGAATAATATCAAATTTCCTTTTGATGTTAATATCATAGTGATAGACGAACAAGAAAAAATTAGAAGTTAAATTTTGTACATAGACTAATTTTCCTTTTTTTTCGGTAAAAAAAGATTTGTCAATTTTCATTATTTTCTAAAATGATTAACCCAAATCCTAGAGGATAGAAGTATTTTACTCTAAAATTTGAGCTTAGAAATCCTTAGAAATTTGAATATTTTTACAAAATTGTATCCAATCATTTTATGGTTTCCATTTGAAGATTTAGTAAGATTCACCAAGGTTTATACACTTCAAGATAAGTGTGGATCCTTAAACATTTCTTTGGAGAGGATGTTATTACACAATTTTATTTATAGAGGTGGTGTATCAAGTAAAACATGTTATGATTAATATGGTTCATTCAAAGTTATCATTTAGGATTGGTTTATATATTGTATGCCTCCTTGGTGGATCCTCTTTGTTATCTAGATCTTAAATTGGGTTGATTCCTACTTTAATGAGATATATAGAGGATCATTGTTCATAACAGAGGGTCTTGGATTTAATTAGAGATGTTGTTTCATCATGTTTATATTTCTTTAATTTACCACTAGCCCATTAATCTAACCTAGGCACCTAACACACTAACCTACCCTAGGAATTTAACCCATACACATAACATAACAAATAACATATCTGAGTAACCTACTAAATTAGTGAGCCTATTCCACACACATAACACTTAGAAATCTAATTATATAACACCCCATAACCCTAAAAAATTTATATCCCTAATTCTTAATTAGTCACTAACTAACCACTAGTATTTAACCCCATAATCCTTAACCCATAATCATTGAGCCATTAAGAGATAACTCCTTAAACCCAAACAAATTAACCTCAACCTATAATAAATGAACCAGTAACCCTAGCCCCAACACCTAGCCACTAACCATAATCCCACATATATTACCCATTAACACACTCTCCCCCTTCCCCACCTACCCCTATCCTATGAACAAATACCTAAATCATGGGTCCTAAGTTACTAACTAGAACATTTGACTCCTAATAAGTAATGAACCCTTAATCAACAATATTGATCCAGATTATTTTAGGAACGATATGAGGGAAGAGATATAACATAGATATAACAAATAATTACATAGAGATATGGCAATGAACACATTAATATAGTAAATCTAATATTCTATTAATGATTGTCTGAAATACAAAAGACTGTAAAATGCAAAAGCACACAAGCTAGATAGAATGGTGGTAAGCTTATCTATGAGAAGAGATGTGTCATCTATGCTCATTAAAAATAACATGGTTACATTGAGGCTCCAAAGGCATTTTTAACATAAATCATAAATGACGAAACCTTAAACATCCAAAAACCTAACCCTAGGAGATGAAGCGCCAAAATTCACATGGGCCCCAATGGGGTAAGTTAGTACATCAACTTCCTAGGGTCGTAATGTTTGCATGCAAACTCTATTTTAGGTGCATGATAGCTCATTGGAAACAAATATTTGAGGAATACACATATTTTCGTCACACTATGGATAAATCCTAAAGTCTGGATGTGGAGGGCCCAAAAAACATCGTTTAGGGCCTCAAAATGGCCCCAGAAGTTTAAGACCCGAAAAAATAGAAAAAAACTTCCAAAATGCAAATTGGTCTTTGAGTTAGTGGAATAGGTGGGTGGAAACTGATATCCACCTGGATCATTACTCCCACATTAGGAAGCAATGGTATTCATTGCTTCAAGTTCCTGCATCAGATGAGGAAACTTTTGTTGAACCTGACTCCTGGTGAGGCACTTACCCTAATGAAGAAACTTGTCTTCTTTGACAAACCGATAGATTTTGATAGTTTGATGGTGGGTGTCTTTTTTTTTGGTGTCCATGATCTGATAAAATGGTGCCTATTCGATGCAGGAAGGATTGAGTTTTGCAGAGGGCAACTACTAGGCCACATCTGAACTGTCTAGGAGAGGTGGAAAATATGGTCAGAAAAGTTCCACATTAAATACCGGGTGCAATCCAAGGAAATAATGAATACTTAATTCAAAATAATTCTCACCCACAACCTTGGTGATATTTTAAGGCCCGTATTGGAGTGGGCGTAGCTTCTGATGAGCTCCTCTAAGGAACACTTTCTTAAAATGAAACCAGACCTTATGTCCCACTTGAAATTTGTGCGGTAATCGATGCTAATTGTGGCATTGCTTGTACTTGGCATTGGATTTATTCACAATATCATGAACTCGTTGTTGGATGTGTTTTTGGCCATCGACCAAGTTTTGAGGAAACCTTAGTCGGGTTTGGACCACTTTTGGATTTCTACGGGTTGATCGAATATGGAGCACCCAGGTGGAGCTAAGATCACGGATCTCACTTATTTTGAAAGCTATGTGTACCTAACAAGGGTTTCTTTAGGGTTTTTGTAATGGGTTATGGGATGTCAGACCATGGGTTTTACCCATGATTATTCCTTATTGTAAAAGTATAAATAAGTAAGAATGTAGGATAGAATTAGAAAATAGCTTGTGGAGCTAAGTGCAAGTAGTTTTGAGCGGCTTTGTGCCATGGAATGTATGTGGCTAAGGCTCTGTGATCGATAGAGAAGTTGGCTCTGTACCTTGACATAGTTTGGAAGGAGGATCTGGTGCTCAGTGCATAGATCTCATGTCTAGTGAAAATCTTGGCTCTGTGGCTTAGTGCACATGATCAACTAAATTTAAGATATTGAAGAATAATAAAGAAGATGAAGCAATTGGTGGACATAGCCCTACACAGGGGTGAACCATGTAGATATTGTGTCTTTGGTTTTCTTTGTGCTTTGTTGGTTATGTTATGAATTTGCTCAGTCCCTTGAATTTTATGTATGATAGATAGATATGTTGTTGCTTAGTGCTTTACATGTGTTAAGGATGAATGAATGTTAGATCTAACTTAATGTTATGTGCTAAGTGGTGGAAATGATTATCTTTGTTGTTACTGCGTTGATCCATATTAGGGTTTGTTCTATAATGTTAATAAAGCTAATGAACTAATGCTTATCATATTATAAGTGTTAATAGAGTAATTTGTGAAGTGTTTCTATCAAAGATCTGTGTTCCATCTTGGTTACAAACACCTGCATCCTGTAACCCCCCCCCCTGCCTCTACCTTAGGTGAGACATTGCTTTGCAGGTGTTTCTGAAAGTTCCGATAGTTGGGGTTTTGTTGGTGTGTTGATGAAGCATTGAACCCTAGGTCTACCCCTATGCCAACAAATGGTTCTGTTGTTGGGACCTGAAACTATGATTGTTGGGAATTGAAGTAAAGAATAGAGAATATCTGTGTGTATATCTGTTGTTGTAGTGCGCAGTACTCTACTTGAATTGTGAATATTTGTGCTAAGAAGGAAATCCGATCTAAAGAAAAGAGGTAAGATCTTAAAAGAGGTAAATATTTGTTCTTTGTTCTTATGATAGATGACACTTCGGAAATTTTGGGAAAACCTACTATGGTACCTTCATTGGGAAAGATAGGATTGTTTAATGGAAATATGATAACCTTATGTAGAAGAGTTACTAATGTACCTATTATTGTTCATGGAACATCGAATGAAGAGGAATTTGAAGTCATTAAATTTGTTGAGAATAACTCCCCTTTCCCACTTTTGTTAGGTAAGCCTTGGATTGAGAAAGATCAAATCATAAGGAAAGAAGAGGAAGAAGCCACATAAAAGAAAAAGAAAGAACTAAGGGATTTCATAGCTAGAAAAATATATTGACTCATAGAATAATGAGAGGATAAGTCGAAGCAACATAAAAATGTAACAACGCAGGAGGGACAGAAGGCAAGATAATTAGCTATCAAGGTTGAAATAATGCAAGAAGGTTTGAAGGACCCATCTATGAAAGAAAGCATAATACCCACCCAGAAACTTTAAAAAGAAGGGATATTAACTTCAGACCCTTTGAGAGCACATCAACAGTGTGAAGTCACTACGTTAGGAGAAGATAAGAATAAGAATGGAAAGAGGATTTCAGAAACAGTTAGAGAGACTCATATCATAGGAAAGAAGGCAAGGAAGCTCAATAAAAAGAAATCTAAGTTGGAAAAGCTGCAAGAAGCTACAAAGAATAGATGGAAGAGTTTGCAGACTGGAACCTTGCAGGAGACAGAACCACACAGAATGGGACTTCGCCCTGGCGAAGCTATATGATCATTGGAAGCTTCTTTCCCATTAGAAAAATGCACTGAAATGGATAGGAAACACATTTATGGGCGGATGGACCACTTTTGGGATGTTGAGACCACTCCATAACGGAAAGATTCACATTGATGGAAGCATTCCTACCCATTGGAAGAATATGTTACAGTGCCTGACTTATTTAACCTGTTGGATTCTGCATCGAGACCAATTTTTGCCACCCATGATTAACTAAACCAAGAAGATAATTGATTGTGTGTCAAGTTGTGCTATCAGAAGCTACACCTCGCCATATGTTTATCTACCCCTCCTGTTCGTTCACCTACCCTGACCTATCTGTTTAAAAGTGAGAATGTTGGGCGAACCTAGTGCATTAGAGAAGTCTATTGAGGAGGACCTCAGGAAGATAATGGATGACAGATAGTTATCTGAAGGTGTCTAGGCATCGTCGACTAGTGGACTGCAGGCTTCCCCTTCGACTGGATTTCGTACTGGCCATGCTAACCCCGCAACTGAGAAGCGAAGTAAGCATCACGACGATCTGGATAATGCAAAGCAGATCCTGTCCATCCTACCAAAGTATATCAAACCTTTGGCTGGCACAGTTAACCATGACAACATCCCACAAGATTACGAGTACACCTTGATCACCACATACATTCTGAAAGG
Source organism: Picea engelmannii (assembly GCA_009831015.1). NCBI lineage: Eukaryota > Viridiplantae > Streptophyta > Pinopsida > Pinales > Pinaceae > Picea > Picea engelmannii. The sequence goes on from WSFP011474232.1 coordinate 12,978, forward strand.
AATACACATAGTTGGAAGTCAGTTGGGATCGATCCCGTTACTAAAGAACAATGATTTCAATATAGGAAACAAAAAGAACTATGCTATGCTCACACCCCACTGATACTTGACGAAGACAACTAGGAAGAATCCTCACCTGGTCTCCTAGCCATGGATTAAGAAGCTGGCGTAGTCCAGTGTGCTAGATGTGATGAAGATTCCCCATTTTGGCCGCCACCAGGAGGTTAAATCTTGTGTTAAAATCCTCTTATCGTGATACCATGGTGGATACCTATGGCTCAACCGATGGATTACCGTGGATTCGACATTGATCCACTTGATTATAGGATTAATCATGCAGGGACATGACCCTCGCTAGTTTTATCCAGGGAAGGCCTTAAACCTCTCCTTGGCATAGTGCATCAAGGAATTTTACAATGAAGTCAAAAAAGGAAAGAAAGGCTACAAGGTATCCTCTATACAGGATGGCGCAGTGCGCCTCACTTGCCAACTCATATATGGAAATCTTGTAAGAACGAAATGCCCCACACAGGTCACCGAGTTCGTGGTGGACCTCGCAGGAAAATGTGTGGAGGGCATGCAAATGAACTGGGTGAGTTACCTCGTCAATGAAATCGGTAAGGATTGTCGCGAAGCTCAAGATTTGGGATATGAATTCCACTTCAGCTAGTTGATCATTTTGATCACATTTGTCGCTTGGAAAATTCCTGAAGGAGCCACCTTTCTGAACATCAAACCATTAGAGTCGTTGGTCGTTAGTTTTTCTACCTTGTGGCACACCAATGATATGTCGAAGCAGTGGCAATCCAATTCTGTGTTCCATGCGTATTATCAACAACTGAAGGTTGACATTGAATCATTTCCACACATGACACCACGAACCTTGCACTAGTACTGACCATTTTTGAAGTTCCCCCCAGATCCACATTTCATATATATTACTGTAGGCAGAGATGAGAGAAAGGAAGAGTTACAATTGTACTATAAGCTAACATATGATGACATGGAGCAGATCACAAAGGAGTCACTAGAGGAGTTCCTTGTACCTGTTGTTGATGCAGAACTCTCTGACACCGACACCATAGGAAGTCCCATGGTCACCCAGGTCGAGCATGTCAGACAGTCTAGTGGGACAAAGAAGAAGAAAAAGAAGGAATAAATCCAAAATATAGAGATTGATGAGGAGGACAATGCCTCTGAAGAAAAAGGATCTATCTCACTAGGAGGATGAGATGACGAAAACATACAAGGAGGAGGGGTTGAAGGAGAAAAGAAATGAGAAGGCAAAGCTACACCACTGAAACATAACTCTATTGAAACAGTAAAATCGTAGACGAGGAAGGTTTCTCCGCATAAACCTTCAGCAAGAAAGAAGACGTGAGCTAGTAGGCCCCAATTAGAGGCCATACTCATGGAGGATGATATCAGTTTGATCTGCGGAGCTATGGAGGATTCTTCTGAGGACATCTTGCATAGATATGGCATGAAGCAAGAGGAGTTGTATGGAAGGATTGAGAAGGAACTAAAGGAAATACGACAAGATATTTGTTTGGTCCGCGCAGTACCTACTGAGCCTTCCTCATCACAGATTTCATAATTGGGGGATGAGCTATGCCGATTGAGAAGACTAGAAGATGAGACAAAGGTTCAACTTCAGAGAATTCAGGAAGAAAAGGAGAAGGCTACAAAATCCTTGAAATAAGAAAAAGATGAAGTCTTAGAGAAATTACGCGTAGCGCGGTACTGTGTAACTGCCTATGAAAATGAGAAAGAAGAGTTCCAGGCGATGATCCAGGAGGACAAAGCGAAGCTATATAGAGAAAAGGAACATTTTATCACAAAACAGACCATGTTTAAGGATGTTGTGAGTAAATCATGTCACTCTGTGTCGGGTGAGGCTCAAGTGGTGAAGCTCGCTAAGACCATCCAACAACTTCAAGTGAGGATAACAAAGTTGGAGGTCCAAGCAGTACCGAGAACCCCACAGGAAGTGTGCGATAAAAGTGAAGAAACCGCCAAGAACACAGTAATAAGGATAAGGTCCCTCCCCTCAAAGTGTAAACAATTGAGCGATATAAGTGCGTATAATTGTGAACGCCTCACAAAAGATCCAGAGCTAAGGAAGTTGGAAGCGCAGCTACAAGAGGCAAAACAATAGGCATTCTTCATGTAGGAAAAAATGAAGCTACTCATTGTAGTCAAGAGAATGAAAATATCCCAGGATCAGTGTGCAGTCCAGCAACAAATTACTGCCATCTAGGGAAGAGTAATGGAAGTCACGCAGAAGTTGGAACCAACGCAGGATGAAGCCACCAAGGTGTTCAAAGAAATTGAGGGACAAGGCTCGCAACTAGACCAAGTGGTTTCAATAGTGGAACAACACCTAGAAGGTCCTCTTACAATGCAAACAATCTAGGAAATCACTGAGTAGGAGGTTCAGGCGAAGCATCAAGTCGAGGAAACTCAAGTGAAGCTCGAGGCCTTTGAAGCAAAATTGCCCAAACATGAGTGACTTGGGATGAGTCACAGGTGAGTGTTGGGGGCATGTTTTCCCTCGACCAAGGTTTGAGGAAACCTTGGTCAGGTTTGGACCACTTTTGGACTTCAACAAGCTAGTCGAAGATGTAGTGCCCAGGCAGAGCTGAGATCACAGATCTCACTTATTTTGCGGGATATGTGGACCCAAAAAGGGGTTCTTTAGGGATTTTTAATGGGTTATGGGATGTCATCCCATGGGGTTTACCCATGATTAGGCATTATTGTAAAAGTATAAATAAGTAAGAATGTAGGGTAGAAGTAGAAAATAACTTGTGGAGTTAAGTGCAAGTAGTTTTGAGTGGCTTGGTACCATGGAATGTATGTGAGTAACACTCTATTCTCGATAGATAAGTTGTCTTTGTGCCTTGACCAAGTTTGGAAGGAGGATCTGGTTCTCAGTGCGTAGATCTATCGTCTGGTGTGAAGCTTGGCTCTATGGATTAGTGCACAGGAGAAATTGAATGTAATAGATTGAAGAATAATAAAGAAGACGAAGCAGTTGGTGGACGTAGCCCCACATTGGGGTGAACCACGTAGATCTTGTGACTTTGGTTTTCTTTGTGCTTTGTTGGTTATGTTATGAATCTTCTCATTGCCTTAAATGTTATGTATTATAGATAGATATGATGTTTCTTAGTGATTTACATGTGTTAAGGACAAATGAATGTTAGATATAACTTAATGCTATGTGCTAAGTGGTGTAAATGCTTATCTTTGTTGTTACTGCATCGATCCATATTAGGGTTTGTTCTGCGATGTTAATAAAGATAACGAAATAATTCTTATCACATTCTAAGTGTTAATAGGGTAATCTGTGAAGTGTTGTTGTCACATATCTATGTCCCAACTTGCTTACAAATGTTGATTAAGGTTGGTTGTCATTGATGTCAACCCTTGAAAAAAGCCCCGTATCACAAAGGTTGGGTAATGGACCCAATATTGTTTGATGTAAATATGACTCATTATTGTCTTGTCATGGTTGATAATAATTAGAAATTTATGAACTCCAAAGTGGTCCCCTTATGGTCAAATCCCTCACGGGAAGATGGTTTATGGATTGAGTTATCCTAGAAGTATGATTAGATAACCCATGCTTATTTGTGGAATAATGAGATAAAGTTCAGTGAGTTTGTCATTTAAACTATCCTATATGTATATTTCTTTTCATGCCATTTCCAATGGTATGTGGAACGTCACATACTTCTCACGGTTAGAGAGTTATGGCCATGAGAAGTTGGAGAACCCGGGTTTGGGTAATGGACTCAAGTTTGTTTAATGGATAATGGTATGAGTTTTGATATATTTTTAGGTAATAATACTCTATATGGATGGTACATTTCATTCCATTTCTGGTGTTATGTGGAACATCACATAACTCCTCACGGTTTGAGAGTTATGGCCTTACGAAGTTGGAGGACCCTCTTATGTCATCTAGAAGCCCCAAAAGGTCAAAGTAGGCAAAGTGGTTTAAGAGATTTTAGAAGGTAAATAATAAACTGAATTGATGAGTGTACTATAATTCAAAGTGAATAAAAAATAAATTATTTAAATAATAAATTTAATAGAGAAATTAGAAGTGGGCTAACCCTAAAATAAGGAAAGTGGGCAAAGTGACCTAGAAGATGTTTTTAAGGAAGCTACTTGGAGGGTATAAATAAGAGGCAAGGCTCTCTCATTTTAGAAAAAATTGAGAATATTGAATACCTACAAGTGTCTAAGGTAACC
>ML878680.1:0-11115 GCA_009831015.1 Picea engelmannii
AATGGATTAATAGTTGCAAGTTTTATTAGTTGTAAACAAGCTAAATTTAATTATCAGTTCAGTTATGTTTTCATAAATCTATTTGGTTCATTTATCTTGCTTTAGTATGATAGGATAGGAATAGATTTTGGAGTTATGTTTTGTTACAGCTTTATAGTTTTGAAATCTGAGTTTTAATGATATAATTAGCTTAATTTAGATTATAAAATCTCAATTGTGGATTTGAATTGCAATTTTAATTACAAGAGTGGATTTGAATTAAGATTTTTAATCACGAGTTCATGAGTTTGTAAATTTACTTGAATTTGTTTTGAGTTTGTAGATTTCTATATGGAGTAGTTTCAATGTTATTTTAGTTACGAATTAGAATTAGAATTTCTAATTAGTGTTAGTTATGGGTTTGTGGATTTGCTTGAATTAATGTTTATTCTTTGTAGAATAGAAATGGTTATGAGTTCTTTTTAAGAATAGAGTTCACTTGTCAAAATAGTCTTGATAGGTTAGTTGTTTACTTGCTTATTTGCTCAAAGATAGATAGCTTACTTGTTGTTGCTTACTTAAAAAAATTGAATAGATTAACTAGCTTTAAAATAGATTGCTATTTGCTTATTTAGAAATAGTCCATCAATTCCTTGTTTGAAGTTGCTTAGGGTAAATAGCTCATAATTCTAGAATTGCTTAAAGCTCTTCATTATTTGAGTTTATTGGCATTAGATTAGGTGAGGCTAAGCTAGATTAGAGCTCTAGACCTGCATATACAGTGCTGACACCTCAAAGCTTATGAGCCCCGGGTTGACAATTTATTTCGAATTAGATAGCATATATTTCACTCGACATTTTTGGCGCTGTTGTCGGGTGTTGATGTTTAGACAACATCGGGAAGACATTCTCTAAAGATAATAATTAATAATACAATTATTATTGATTATTAAATATAGTATATTATAAGTAAATGATAATAATAAAAATTTATTGATTATTCAAGGGATGCATCCGTTCATGGATGGTCACCTTATGTTCCCTATATATGGAACACTCATTATTGTAATAATATATCGAATATCTCTTATATCTTATATGAAGAAAACCAACATGGTATCAGAGCAGGTTGACTGGGTGTGACTCCCTCACGGGAGAGCCCATGAGGATATGGAGATTTAGTTCTGCTTAGAATTATGAGTAGGAGTAGAGAGAGTAAAGAGATATGTTGTTGCATATGTGTTTAGTTGTGTAGCAACTTGTTGCTATGAAGAACAACCAACATCACAAGGACCTTATTCTCTAGAAATGGAGGTGACCTCCATGATTCTCAATTGGATATTTGAGAAGGTGTATTGGAGGAGGGTGGCAATGCAGGAAAAGGCGTCGATATTGATAGGGAAGGGTTGAATCTACAGACGCCTGGAACTTGGCGGATACCTTGCGATGTACCAGACCGAATCCGCGTTAGTAGACATGTTTACGTTGGACACGTACCGTCAGAACGTAAGCCTGAGATAGGCTCAAGATGGAGAGTGACATAAATTTAAGGTATTATTATTGGAGGCCTCCTCGTTGGGAGATTGATTTCGAGGCCATGCAGAGCAGCTGTGAGCTCCCCAGCTTTTGTGGGGTGTATGGGGTTTGTACTGCTGGTAACCCCAACCCCAAATGCACCCACCTGTGCGTGGGGAATTTTATACCCGCGCCCTTTTAGAATGGCTTGACTGCGATTCTTGGTTTCTCGTCGGGAGGGTCGCCTCAATTTTTGTAGAGGATGGAAGGGCGGTGTGGCGAGGATTCCCGGGATGGATTTGTCGTACACGCAGTTTGCGAGGTTTCTCAGCGTAACCTCCGAGACAAAATGCCAGGAATTGTGTGTTGAAAATTGCAGTTGCGTAGCCGTCTTCTACCACAACTATTCAAATCGATGTTACCAAGTGTCAGCGCCTTTGGAGATGATGCTGGTGCAGGTGGGCACCCAATAGAAAGTTGCCCTCCTTAAATTAATCCAAGTCAAGAATGAGCATGAACGTGACAGTTCCCTTCAATCAAGGGTTCTGTGGACAATATTAGTGTTGTTTTCCACCACCATTGGCGCAATTGCAGTGGTTTTATGTGGTTTTGTGTTGTTCAGTAAAATATCCAAATGACAGTGCAATAGGCAACATGTTGACAAAGACATTGTAATAGAGATGTTGTAGAAATTCATAGGCAGCTTGCCCGATCGCTCTTTGCCTTGAAAATCTTCACGATCTCCTCCTCTTCCCGATAAGGTAGAGGGAAGGGATCGGATCAAAGACACATTTTGGTTGAATCATCTAACTCCATTTCTATTAACAAATTATGATCCTTGATCTTCATTGTTGAAAAGGTTCCTAGTACATGAGTTGAGCCATGAGATGTTGATGAAGCAAGCAAACATGGAAACGGTTCCAATGTATGTAGAGGCATTCCCGGAGAGGGAGGTGGTACTACATCCAGAGGGAGTGGAGACAGAGGAGGAGGTACCCTTCAGGAGATCTAGAGGATATCAAATGGATATTGATAGTAAGAGACAAGAAGAGATGGTGCCTTCTCCCCCTCACCCTCCAACATTTCAGAGTGAGATAGTTGAGCCTATTGATCCAATTGATCTCATTGATCCTCTAGCTCCAATTGATGTTCCCAGAGATATTGCATTAAGTCGGAAGATACTTGCATGGGCTCGTCAGACTCTGAAGAGGAGGAAGAAGGACATGCATCTCCTCGTTGTTCCTTCCGAGAGAGAAATATACCTCAGATATATTCATGCTATGCCACAACTATGAGCAACATCATTCATTTTGAGCCTTCCTGTTATGGGGAGGCAACTAGTCATCAAGTATGGAGAGATGTCATTATGGAGGAGTATCAATCCATCATGAAGAATGATGTGTGGGATATTGTTCCGAGACCTGAGGGGAAGTCTGTAGTGACTTCCAAATAGATCTACAAGATTAAACACATAGTTGGTGGGAGTATCGAGAGGCACAAAACAAGATTTGTTGCTGGAGGATTCTCTCAGGTGGAGGGAATAGATTATGAGGAGACAGTTGCTCATGTTCCTAAATACACTTCTATCTGGACTTTTATTTCCCTTGAAACAACCATGGGTTGGAGACTACATCAGATGGATGTAAAGACAACCTTTCTCAATGGAGAGATTAAGGAAGAAGTATACATCGAGAAGCCAGATGGTTTCGTGATACATGAGAAGGAGTCTCATGTGTGCAGGTTGAATATGGCCTTGTATGGAATCAAGCAACCACCTCGAGCTTGGTATGCAAGGATTGATGGACACTTGATGATTTTGGGGCTTCAACAAAAATGTTTTCGATCCCTGCCTGTACTAGAATATTGTTAATGGTGAGTCCTTGATTTTGGTCCTCTACATTGATGATTTATTCCTCGCCGATACAGAGAGCCTTATTATTGAATGCAAGTATGTGTTGGCCTTTGAGTTCGAGATGAAGGACCTTGGTATGATTCTCTACTTCTTGGGACTAGCGGTGTGGCAGAGAACTGATGAGATCTTTCTGAGTCAGGGGAAGTACACAGTTGAGATATTGAAGAAGTTTGAGATACTGAACTTCAAGCCCGTGGCTATACCAATGATGATGAATCTAAAGAAACTAATTGTGTCTTCTTTTGATTTTGACGAAATTGATCTAACTTGTACAGACAACTGATTGGATAATTAATGTATTTGGTTAACACCAGACCAAATATTTGCTATGCAGTGAGTGCACTTAGCCAGTTTATAAGTCAGTTGAGATAGACACACTAGATTGTTGTGAAACATGTGTTGAGATACTTGCGAGGCATAGTTCAACATGGTTTGAGATATACTTCCAGTATTGATATGATATGGCAGGAATATATTGACTCTGATTGGGCATGGAGCGCAGTGGACAGAAAGAGCACCTTCAGGTGTTGCTTCACTTTGGGATCTTTCATGGTTTCCTGGTGTAGCAGGAAATGAACTTCTGTGGTGTTGAGCACAACAGAAGCATAATACATTGCATTATGTATGACAGTCTGTGAAGCAGTGTGGCTTCAAAAGCTCCTTGCAGATCTATCTGAACATGTGTTGGATTCCACCATTATTCATTATGGTAACCAAAGTTGTGTGAAGATCTCTAATAATCCGTGTTTCATGACAAATTGAACAACATTGAGATCAAGTACCATTACATCCGAGACATGGTGTAGAGGAAGGAAGTATTGGTGCAGTACCTTCCTACAGATGAGCAGGTTGCTGATGTTCTTACCAAACCAAGACGAAGTTCAAGTATTTCCGTGATAGACTTGGCGTGGCAGAGAATGCCTCCCTCGTTGAGAGGGAGTGTTGATGTTTGCAACTTCCTGAGACATTCTCCAGATCGTACTCCTCTGTGACTGAGTTGATTTGATTTGTGATGCCACTTATCCGAGAAGGGATAAGTGGGGCATTTATCCGAGAAGGGATAAGTGCGGTTGGGCTTATAACCCAACATCCCATGTGGAGAGCACATGAGGACATGTCAAGGGAGTTGACACTTGACGTCATACACTATGGGAGTTGACCCTAGTGTTTCTAGAGGGTGTAGCCTCTAGAAGTCCACATGGAGTGCCATGTGTGACAAACTTTCTCTAGATTGTACTCCTTTGTGAATTGAGTTGAGTTGATCTGTGAGGACACTTATCCGAGAAGGGATAAGTGGAACACTTATTCGAGAAGGAATAAGTGCAGTTGGGCTTATAACCCAACGTCCCATGTGGAGAGCACATGAGGGCATGCCAAGGGAGTTGACCCTTGACGTCATACACTATGGGAGTTGACCCTAGTGTTTCTAGAGGGTGTAGCCTCTAGAAGTCCACATGGAGTGCCATGTGTGACAAACTTTCTCTAGATCATACTCCTCTGTGAATTGAGTTGAGTTGATCTGTGATGACACTTATTTGAGAAGGGTTAATTAGAACACTTATTCGAGAAGGAATGAGTGCAGTTGGGCTTATAACCCAATGCCCCATGTGGAGAGCACATGAGGACATGTCAAGGGAGTTGACCCTTGACGGAATACACTATGGGAGTTGACCCTAGTGTTTCTAGAGGGTGTAGCCTCTAGAAGTCCACATGGAGTGCCATGTGTGACAAAATTTCTCTAGATCATACTCCTCTGTTAATTGAGTTGAGTTGATATGTGAGGACACTTATTTGAGAAGGGATAAGTGGAACACTTATTCGAGAAGGAATAAGTACATTTGGGCTTATAACTCATCGTCCTATGTGGAGAGAACATGAGGACATGTCAAGGGAGTTGGCCCTTGATGTCTCACACTATGGGGAGTTGATCCTAAGTGTTCCTAGAGGGAGTAGCCTCTAGAAGTCCACATGGGAGTGCCATGTGTGACAAATCTTTTACTACTATGGTGGTTTTGTACCACTGGCGGAGACTGCGTGTCTCTGGAGTCTGGACAATAGTTGTGTACTACTATGGAAAGATACCTCCTTAGCTAAGAGGGAGTGTTAATGTTTCAACATCGGGCAAAACTTCTCCTACATTGGGTTGCAGACCAAGGGAGATAGGATACATTTATCACAAAGGTGCACTTGTGATAAATGGGCCCAGACGTAGTCCTTCCTTGATCATGACAAGGAATAATATGGACTCGAGGTGCTTGAAGTGCTTTCCACATGTCAGTTAGCATCAAGTCGACATTCACTCATAGGTGTGTGCCGGCGGTGAAATATCTTGGTATAGTCTTTGTCCTAGTCATGGCGATTTGACAAGGAATGATAAAGACTCAAGATGCTATATGATATTACATGCGGACCCAAAGTGAGCCTAATCTTAGAGAGAGTTAATTGGCTCAAAGGGAGAGCCGCAGAAGGAGTTTCTCCTCGGTTCAGGTGGGAGAGATATGTCTCCCAAGACTGACAGACAAATGTCATGAGTCTAGGGTGAAGTTTGTATACTTCAAAGACAAGAGTGGCATGTTGCATAATGTCTCCCTCGTTGAGAGAGAGTGTTGATGTTTAGACAACATCGGGAAGACATTCTCTAAAGATAATAATTAATAATACAATTATTATTGATTATTAAATATAGTATTTATAAGTAAATGATAATAATAAATAGTTATTGATTATTCAAGGGACACATCCGTTCATGGATGGTCACCTTATGTTCCCTATATATGGAACACTCATTATTGTAATAATATATCGAATATCTCTTATATCTTATATGAAGTAAACCAACACCGGGGAGGTGCTAAAGGGATGAGAGCTTAGGTAGGTAGGTTGCCTTTAATTACACAAGGGGGAGGAGAAACTTTAAGACGAGAGGTAAGAACCTGTGCATCCATTTTAATTGGTCGCTCCAAAGCCTTGTTGTTCCCTTTCCAAAAGATTGTTTACTTTTTCTGTAAGTTTGCTTACTTTTCTTAGTCTATTTACTTTTCTCAGTTTGTTTACTTTCCTACAATTTAATTTCCCGCAAGCGTGCTTTCTTTCCTGCACAGTGTGTTTACTTTCCTGCAATTTAGTTTTCCTGCTAGTGTGCTTATTTTACTGCAAGAGTGTTTTTTTTTATTTCTTTTATGCAAGTTTTATTTCTTTCATGCAAGTGCGTTTCCCTTTCGCAAAGTGTGTTTATTTTTCCTTCCACTGTGTTTACTTTCATACACGTGTGAGTTTAATTTCATCCCTGCAATCGTATTTTATTTTATGCTTTGATTTCTTTCCTGTAAGTGTGATTTATTTTATGCAAGCGTGGTGTGTTTGGTTTGCACAAATCTTCTTTAAATAGGTCTTTCATCTTTTAGGTAGTTGTGATTAATTTCTTAAAAAGTCTATAATAATAAAAAAAAACTTTTGTGTGTTTTAAGAACCCTAGACACTAATCCCTGTGTGAGGTAGGATCCATCAACCAACAAAATGAACTCAGAACAACCATTAGCTTGAGGGAACTTTCTCAAATCCTAGCAGTAGCTGAGATTTCTTCTTTTCAAGAAGAACATATTTTGGCAGCAGCCAAAAGTGTATCTACCTCTCCGGAAATATTAGAAGAATCAAGGTCCTATGAAATACAAAATGATTTTCCTTGCCAAACTGTGAAGGAAGCTGAGAATATATGGACTACATCCGATGGAGAGCAATCACTAAGACCTGATATTGAGGAGTTCTCAACATCCATCTCAACAGATCCATTATGTACTTCAGAAATCAATCATCCAACAGAAGAGGATCTGCATAGCATGATGAAAGAGAGCATAGAAACCACTGTTGATGAACATCAAGCTTACATTGAAATTTGGTTTCAAGAGATCATCAGGCCACGATACTATTCTCTTCTTCAACACCTTTTGATACCAAAACAAGTAGGTTGATTGGTTCTTCATATCTAGTTAATCATTGCGGTAACTTTTTCATATGTGGATATGAGTATGTATCTTATCTTGCTTCGCACATGGTTACATTTGAAAAGTTCTTAAACTTGAATAAAGATTTTCCTTTCTTTTTAGGTAGGGTAGGATAATAAATAAAAACCGTATGTTGTTAGTTTAGCTTAAAGTCTAATGCAACCTCATTTTACATTTTCTTTTTAATAAAAAAACTATGAGATACATGTACCTATGACTTGATCTCATTGATCTCATCAGTTTTTGATATTTTAGAGTGTGGTTTTTAACAAACAGTTTTAGAGATCTTTGCAGGTATTTATTTCACCACAAGTGGACAATTTCAAGGAGAAAAAAATGAAGTATTTTCCTTCAACAACATTGCTATATTTGAACCTTGTTGTCTGGACTCTGCTAAGCATCAATTGAATAATGACTTGTTGTAACTAGCCACATTTTTGCAAAGAATTCCTTCTTCTTTTTCTCAAGGCATCTTTAATGGGAATTGCTCTTAACCTCCACCACTAGAGGATATGAGGAAGTGATACCTTGAGTATCAAACTTAGAGGTTACTCGTAAAGTTTCCCCAAGAACCCTGAGTAAGTGAGTAAAGTATCTTTATTAAAGAGTAACAAGGAGGTCTGGTTAGCGGTTAGCCATGGAAACATCACAATAACTTTAAAAAAGAAGAAAGTGAGTTGAGCCTAAAGTTACCTTCTTGTTCTTTCCCAATGGTACCATCCACTACACACTAAAAATGCTTGATTATACCATATCTTTAGATAGGCTACGTCTGCTTAAATACTCCTTACATGAAGACAATCTCTAAGGTATACATAAAGGAGAGTCATCCTCTAACATAAATACCATCCCATTCTTAAATAAAATTTTCAGAGTTGTCTCCCCATCTTATTGCACAAAGCAATCTTTATATTAAAATCTTAAAAGATGGTGGATAAGTCTTTGAGGGTGTAAGAGGCTAACCCGTCGGGATATTGAACAGGTCTGCTGGCAGCGGGTACCAGCCTGTGGTATGACTAGGTAAACCTGTTAGAGTACTGAATAGGCTTGTTGGCAGCGAGGCATTCTACCTAGCGAGGATGATAATCTGGCAAAAAAATAATAAATACAATTCCTAAATCTTAAACTCGTGCTGATGTACGACATTACTTGTAGACAAAGCTGACAATAAGTATGTATGGTTAAGCTAAGGTCAATGAACTCCATAAGTCTGCCACTGGGAACTAACTTTAAGTCTATCTTAAGACTCCCTCGCCTAAATCTTCTTAACTGAATGTAGGATATTCTATCCTATAGGTGGGGCCATATTCTAACCGTCTCGTCAGACTGATATGTGAAATTTATCTCTGCACTTAACAAGCTGTAAATCTTAGGCTATTGGGAGAATCGAGTAATTCCCTATATTTTTTATTGTGAGGTGTCACAATACTTAGGCGTGGGGGAGGGGTTTCATGAGCCGACAAATGATAAATACTGCCTATTTATAATCTATGAGAAGAAAAAGTAGAATCCTTGTAAAATTTCTGTATATTGCTTTCATTGTTGAGATTTGGGTACCTTGGAAAGTGGTCCCCATGTGCTTATGAGTCTCTAAGCACAAAAGGGGAAGACTATTACCCTTGTACTTTACTTTATGATTCTTGTTATCGCTTAGTTTGTAGTTTAGGTCAAGTAGTTGAAGGGTAAGGGTCAAACTGGCGTAACAGGAGCTTCCCCACCCACTGTCACCTCGATGGGGGGCTCTTTCTGTTTAGGGTGGCTAAGCCCAAGGGAGACGTCCCTGGCAATCTGGGGTTTGAAAGGAAAATGGTCAAGGGATTAAGGCTAGTTTTCCCTTCACAGATTACCGCCAAGAAGATAGTCAAATGAAGAATAACCACGGGGAAGGCACCTGCTTGCGAGACAAGGCAACAATGAAACTAATACATGCAATAGTGGTTAGTACTTCATAGATCAATGACTATCTATACTTCAATGTATATGAACATAAATAGCAGTAAATATTGACGAAGTCAATGTTTGCAATAATGGCAATGACATATAATGTTACTTGTCAATAAACACTGGAATGATATAACATCTAATGAAGATATTTAATCCTTAAATTAATCAAATGCATTAAATATCATTAACTGCTCATATACAAAGGTAGCCGCGTCAACATTCTAGGAATGACGTCGGGCTTCTTTTAGGGTTAGTGAGATAGACAAAGAAAGCCAACGTTTTGCAAATTAGCCAATGAAAATTACCAATGTATCAATGTCTATCATTAGATGACCAAGCCACAGTATTTTCTATCATCTAAGAGCTTAACAAAGGCATGACGTCATCATTTTCTGCTATGTTAGTAGACGTTAGGGTTAGTTAGGGTTTCAAATTTGAGAATTTTGAAAGGTTGTTTTGACACAACAAGCTCAACGTTGGAGAGAAGGACCAGTGCCTTAGGGTATTATGGAGTCAAAAGCAAGGGCAAGATCTCGTGAGAATCAAAATCTAAAGACTAGAGAGTTAGGTTCTATGGTGCTGAAATGGCAGGGCCCTAGAATCAAAACCCTAAGGGAAGGAGGCTCATTCCGGTGTTGCTTAAGCAAGGCCTCATGCTCCTTCCTCTTTCTTTAAATATTCTTGGCAAAACGGCTAGCTTTAAAACACAAATCTAAGGGAGAAAGGTGTTGCAAGAGCAAGGCCCTTCAAACCCTAAAAAGTCAAAACTCTAGGTGTAGAATCAACTAGGCCTAGGACGTCTCCTTTCTTCAATCTATATCTCAAAGCTAACTCAGAAAAATGATGATTAGTGTAGCAACGACTAGGCTATATCTTCCTTAATCAATGGCTAAAACAAATTTCTCAATCATGGGGACATATAGCAAGGACCTACTTGTGTGCTTGCTACCTAGGGTTTCAAGATTAAGCAATATAATAGCAATACAATAACAAATGTAAGAGATTTAACCTACAACCATTCATTCAAGAAGTTTTGCATGAAAAATACACTTACAAATCATGAAGAATGCTCATCAAACCCTAGTTGTAAACCTTCCAATGAGAGAAACACCATAAAAATGCCAAGAAGAATCCTCCACAAGAGTTGCGCCTCACTTCCAAGAGCCAAAATACCAAGACAAAAGATAAGAGTAGATCTCTCACAAGAGAGTGAGTTTTTTTAATGTCTAAAATGAGGTCCAACGCCCTCTATTTATACCAATCTATGACCTTTAATTTTAAAAATAGGTCATTAAAACAGTCGACAAGGCTGATCTTTAAAATTTACATTGTTTTTACATTAAATGCTAAAAGATGTCATAAAATGAGCTAAAAGGGGGACGTCAAGCTCTTCTGAGGGAGACGTTGGCCCTTTTTGGGCAAGCTCAGCATCCAGACAACCAAACGTTGGCCCTTCTAGGGCTCCTCCAAGCTGCCACACGTGCCAAAAGACCTCAGCACACTGCCACACGCTCCAGACAATGCCCAGCTTTCTCAGGTGACGTCCTGTCCATCAAAATCCAACGCCCCATCTGCAGTGGGTGATCCCCCCTAGGCCGGGCTCTGCCAAAGTGTCCTGGTAGAACGTCCTTCTGTCTTCTTGTGCAAAGGCTCATCACAACGTTGTCCTGTCTCTGCCATCCCAACAACCATCTGATGGGCTCTTCAGCCCCATGGAGGTCCGAGCTAATCATATCCCCATGTGTACCGGTCCACTGGTACCTG
>ML878680.1:11215-21593 GCA_009831015.1 Picea engelmannii
TGCATCATACGCAATTCTCATAATCTCCGGGTTTGTTTTAGGACAAGGGCCAACATCATGCCCGGGGATTTTAGCTAAATGATATTTCAACCTGCAAATCCCTCCTGACATGTTCACCCCACAAAGTTTGCAATTCAATTTTTATCGGTTTGTCCCATCTTCAGGGATCCCATACACCCAAAATGGATCCAAAGGCTTCGGCATATTTTTTGATGAAATTGACAGCTTCAAAATTGAACCCTAAGGCACAAAAAAACAAAAAAACGATATTAAACCCCACTAAAAAAAAAATAACAGCCCATTGGTAAAAAAAATCAGACCTCTAGATTAGATTATTAGCAATGAAAAATGAGTTTAAATGACAATAAGAGGCTGGAGAAAAAATTAACAGCAAGGCTGAAGCTTGCTGTCCCAAAAAAAAAATAACATTACATTGTTCTATGGGCAAGAAAATCATGGCAAAATGACCAAAAAAAAAAGCAAAACGTTGGCAAGCAAAGAAGCAAGCAAACTTCCAAAAATCTATAGAAAATAAGCATTAACATTGAGGGATTTAGATACATACCTATGAATGGAAGATTCAACACCGGTTGGCAAATGCAATTGAACCCTTGCTCCACTTAGAAATCCTTGATGGTGATGATGATGGTTGTTAAGTTGCCCCCACACTCATTGAGGAAGACCACAAACCCTTCTCCTTCCTTCTCCTCACACAATGATTTAGAAATGACTCAAAAAAAATCAAAAATCACCCTTATACGCGCGGATTTAAGTCGCCCAGCGACTTTTACAGTCGAATCGCGATTTTTAAGGTAAAAGCCGCCGACTTTTTCAATAAGTCGCGACTTTTTCAATAAGTCGCGACTTTTTTAGTAAGTCGCGACTTTTTAAAATGAGTAAAAATCGCGACTTTTTCCAGGGTAAAAGTCGGCAGGGGGAAAAAGTCGCGATTTTTTCAATAAGTCGCGAAAAATCGCTGACTTAATCAACACTGATTATATTTGCAAGTCCCCTTTAGAAGGTTTCAAGCTTTAGCATCATTGCTTGGGGACTGGGGCGAACGCAGAAATGGTAGAGCTCAAGTATGGGCTGGATTTTAAGAGTCCTTGCTATTATCTCTTTCTTTCTTTAGCATCATTCTTTCTTTATTATTCTTTTACTAGCAGTTGCAATCAACCTCTGGGCCTTTAACCCCTATTCTCATGAGAGCATGAACAATGACCCATTACCAAATTTTAGTACACTATGACAGGCTCCAAGATGATAAGTGTTAAGTATGGCAGGGTGTAATGTTCCTGACTTGGCTAGTCTAGGAAACTCTATTAATGTGTGTGTAGGATTAATTGTTTACAGCATATAAATGAGCATTCAAATAATAATGGCGACAAAAGACTGCAAAGCTTATATTATGAAATCTCTGTGGAGTACAAATGTTGAATGCAGCTAAATAAAATAAATCACTCGGCTAGATCAATGACAAAAGGATCTTAATTGGAATACAATAGCAACTAAATTAATAATACCCAATACCCGAAGAATGTTGTGGAATGCAATGGATGAGATGAAGAACTGTTGCAGATATAGCAGCTCGTACGACAACTGCTGCAAGTCTGGAAAGTTCGCTCTGGCGGCTATACCTCTCGGAAATGCCTGGAAACTGTCCCAAACAATGCGCCCTTCTCTGCCTCACAGTCCTAGTGACTGTCCAGACCTCAACTGGTGTATATGGTCCCTGGATGGATTCCCCTGGGGGAAATGCGCCCCCTCTGCTCTAGAAAACTGCGCCCTAGTGATTCCACCATCGAAATTAGCTGATGTCTGCCTCAAACTGATCGCTCAGGTCTACTGTGAAATGGGTCGGAAGGATTTCCTCGGATCTGAACTGATGATCGCTCGGGAACCCCGAATGTGTCCTCCCCAAGTGTCTCACTCCCAATGTCCGGAAAGTGCGCCCCAGATGATTCCTTCGTCGGAATCTGATGAGGAACCAAGAAAAAGATGTGCCTCGCCTTCCTCTCAACTGGGTTGGAGGGGAATCTCTGAACTCTCCCTGAAAGAGACAAGTCGATCAACTGAACCTCCTCAAAAGTTGTGCCCTCACCCTGAATGAGTGTGCCCTTGCTGTTGCAACCTGCGAAACTGTTGCTGAAGATCGATGGAAGATCTGTGTGACCTCCCCGATGACTAGGGTGTGTCTCTCAACACCGAAATCAGCCACTGGTATATTCCTCCTGGAATCCACTGAGTTACCTCTCTTGAGATGCACCTCTCTCCTCAATGACAAGTCAAAATCTACATAATGATGAATTAGGTCGTTGAACCTTCTCTTATAGCTGCATGAAACCCTAATTCGTTGTTGACTTCTAATTTTAGCTCGTTTGTGCTATTTTTAGCTCAAAATGGCTTAAAAGCGCTTCTAACACTTTTAGCTCAATGTCACTTTCTGAATATAACACCTTTGACTGGAGTGACCTCTAGTAACCATGTTTACCCCTTTCTGGCCCTGGCTATAGTGTAACGGGGCAATTTAGACCATTAAGCCTCCTCTCTGGAGCTCCTATTTAGAAAGGGGCTTATAGTCCTCCCTTCCCGAAATTGCTTGTCCTTGAGCAATATCAATCTAGGGTGCTACAACACCTACTCGCTCTGCCAAGTAACGTCCTCTATTGGAAGACCTCTCCATATGATCAAAAACTCTTTGATGACCCTGCTCCTTAGCTTCTGCTCCTAGAACTCCATAACCTCCTCTGGAACCAACTCCAATTGTCCCTCCTCATCCAATGGGGGAAGCTCCTTTGATCTGCTGATGAATTGTTCCACTTCCTTTTTGAGGCAAGATACGTGGAACACATTATGAATCTTGCTCCCCTCTAGAATCTCTAGCTCATAAGAAACCTTGCCTACTCGGTGCATGATCCTGTAAGGGCCATAAAATCTAGGCTTGAGCTTCTCGGCCCCACTCTTCTTCAGAGATGACTGTCTGTAAGGTTGGAGTCTCAAAAAACCTAGATCCCCAACCTCAAAGGTGCGCTCTATCCTATGCATGTTCGCAATCATCTTTTGTCGATTATGTGTCGTCTGCAAGTTCTCTTTCAACAACTTGAGAATCTCCTGACTCTCTGTGATCCAATCCTTGGCCCTAGAGCTCTTCTCTCCCCGAAAACCAAGTCTACCAAAGTGGGAGCATCATATCCGTACAATGCTCGGAAGGGTGTCATACCAATAGACATGTGGAAAGTGGTGTTGTAGCAATGCTTTCCTAAATGTAGCCACTTGAGCAATGTTCTTTATTGTCCACCTACATAGTTTTTCAAATACCCTTCAACACACTTGTTGACAATCCCGGTCTGCCCATCTATCTGAGAGAGATAGCTAGTGTTGGGTGTCAACTCTGCCCCCACCACCAATCTAAACAACTCCCTCCAAAATGTCCCAATAAACCAACTGTCCCTGTCACTGATAATGTTCCTCGACAACCCATGAAGTCTGAAGTTGGAAGATACTTGGATAGGATCTAAAGTGCTTGGGGGTTTTACATTAGGCTTTCCACTTGCACTCCGGGTACATCTTAGAAAAGATTCCCCTTTGAACCGATTGGCTCCTCTTCTATTCGTAGGAACTAAAGGGAAATCTTGTTGAATTGCCTCTTGTAACTTCTTAGGTTGAGGATCAATAGGAGTTGAGGGCATTGGAGAATTATCAATAGGCTTTTTAGTTTTCTTGCCCGATGAGGCTGCAAGGGAATCAACAAGTTTCTTGATCTTTTGTTCAAACAGAGAGATAGTCTGAGTTGGAGGGTCTGGAGTCTGTTAGAGTCGAGTAGTTGCCAGTAATCAAATGTAATCTTTCATGGTTATTGATGGGGTCCTAGGTCAAATGTTTATATTTTCAAATAAAATTTGACATGCCTTTCAATTGTCAAATGAGTCTTGAGCCATCTCCTCCACTATGTCAACAAGACATTGAAGGCAGTATTGTAGCAGAATTTGAAAAGGACAAAGAGTATTGTATTGGCAAAGTCAATGAACACCTGGAGATGCTCTTGAAAAAGGCCAACAAGGACATCAAGCTTTAGAGAAACATGGCCAGGCACTAGTACATCAGAAAATGGATCAGGAAAAGTCACTCAAAAGTATTCTACAAGACCCAATGCGCTTTTGACTCTGTTTTTGGTCATCATTTTCAAAAGAGGTTTTTGACCAAATAAAGATGAATTTTGGAAAACCAAAGGAGGTTTTTTCTAAGGACATACCAAATCACAATAACCTCCCCCGGTTTTTACACAGGTATCATATATTGGGAGATATTCAACCTTCTTGGAGGCCTATTTCAGAAAATCAAATTCTCCAATTTAATTGAATGTTTTCGTCATTCTTTTGTGGCACATCTTCCAAGAATATGGGAATGAATTTCACAAAACTGAGAGAGGTTTGTCTTCACAAAAACCTTAGCTACAAAAACCTCTCCTCATTTGGTAAAATGTGTTATGGTTAAAGAGAAACCTACCTACCTAAGCTCTAATCCCTTTAGCACCTCCACGGCAGTGGCGCCAAAAATGTCGAGTGAAATATATGCTATCTAATTTGACATTAAATTGTCAACCCTGGGCTCATAAGCTTTGAGGTGCCAGCACTGTATATGCAGGTCTAGAGCTCTAATCTAGCTTTAGCCTCGCCTAATCTAATGCCAATAAACTCAAATAATGAAGAGCTTTAAGCAATTCTAGAATTATGAGCTATTTACCCTAACCAACTTCAAAGAAGGAATTGATGGACTATTTTTAAATAAGCAAATAGCAATCTATTTTAAAGCTAGTTAATCTATTCAATTTTTTTAAGTAAGCAACAACAAGTAAGCTATCTATCTTTGAGCAAATAAGCAAGTAAACAACTAACCTATCAAGATTATTTTGACAAGTGAACTCTATTCTTAGAAAGAACTCATAACCATTTCTATTCTGCAAAGAATAAACATTAATTCAAGCAAATCCACAAACCCATAACTAACACTAATTAGAAATTATAATTCTAATTCGTAACTAAAATAACATTGAAAATACTCCGTATAGAAATCTACAAACTCAAAACTAATTCAAGTAAATTTACAAACTCATGAACTCGTGATTAAAAATCTTAATTCAAATCCACTCTTCTAATTAAAATTGCAATTCAAATCCACAACTGAGATTTTATAATCTAAACTAAACTAATTCTATCATTAAAACTCAGATTTCAAAACTAGAATGTTGTAACAAAACATAACTCCAAAATCTATTCCTATCCTATTGTACTAAAGCAAGATAAATGAACCAAATAGATTTATGAAAACATAACTGAACTGATAATTAAATTTAGTTTGTTTACAACTAATAAAACTTGCAACTATTAATCCATTGAAGCTTGCAAACGATCCTAAATTAAAACTCTATTTACACTAATCCTCTGTTCACATAATACTCTGTTTTAATTTGCAGAAGCTAATTTAAAACTTCAATACATCATCTAAGTTAGTAGCCCATAGGGCAATTGTTAAGAAATAAGAAACATGACATGACAAATAACCAGCTCCTATAAGCAATCTGAAATTTTAAAGAAAGATGAATTAGACAAGCAAATTACAATTAGCATGTACAGTAATTAAAACTGAAAAACGCATACAGCAGGGAAACAGGTAAAAATTCTAACTAAGCAAATAAAACACACAAGATATATATCTATACAGTTACCCAGACCACAGGTGGGCCCCCAGCAGATCATGGCTACCCTTCAACAACAAGACGCAATCACAAAATTAACATGCCATTGATATTAATCATGAAAACAGAGTTTTACAACAAAATCAAAATAATTTATGTGTATGTATACAAATCCACTTTTCTTCCTGGGATGGACAGCAGGTATTTATAGAGTGTTTACAGTGCTGAGAGGTCGACCTCTGATCCTCTTAGAATAGTATGTGCATAACAAAATCAGTTACATCATTAAAAATCAAATTCTATGGAGGAATCTTCATTAAATGCTTGAAACAGAGTGAGTTAATAGGCCATGGATCTCGGGCATCTTCAATGGTTGGAAGCAAATTCTGGTAGAACACCGAGCAAGAGGGATCCCAAGGGAGAAAAACCCATGTGCTCGAATTTCATAACGGTGCCCCGAGATATGTGATTCGCCAACTTCTCTTCGCTCCGAGTGTCGAATGGAGTGTCGGATGGAGTATTGGAGTATTGGAGGGTCGGATCGAGGACCACGAACTGCTCTCAATCTGTTTACAATTTTAGGAAACGGCCCGCGTGGGACCTAAATTGGGCATATTGGGCACAAAACCAATGTGCCATATTTTTATGACTCAACTTCCTCTTCCCATAAATTAAGCTCTAAGTTCGTTGCCTGGAACAGTGTCGGATGAAGGTCCAGATGGAAGGTCAAATCCCATTTTTGACCTATTCCAAGCAAACCACAAACATTAGATCAGTGTAACCATTCAAATGAAGATGAATTGATCATAAAATCATTGCAAAACAATGATTACACATACTTTGTGCGATTCCATGGCAAATTGATGTATAAAGCTTGATAATACCTTTAAAATGGCTAAATGAGAGCATAACATAGATAATGTTGCATGCAAAAAGGATTTGATCATCGCAATAAAATAGTCAAAACATGAACCCAACATTACCCCCACACCTAAGGATTTRCAGGTCCCACTGCAAACAAAAATGAATCACCCTGACATGACTAGACTTGCGAAGGAGGGGGTGGATTAGCTTTAGAAGCTTCTCCCTCTTGTCCTGAAGACTTTGTCTTGGGCCTCTTACGATGTTTCAATTGTGCCCGGAGGCTGCAATTGGTATTGGTCATTTGATCAACTAATCATTGGAGAGAATTCACATTTGCTTGCAATACCGCATTATCATGATGAAGATGCCTATCTATAGTCTTTCGCTCTTCCAACTGTTGAAGAAACTGAGCATTTTCTTGTTGTAATTTTTCAATGATTGGGGTATGATCAAATGTTTCAGAAGAGGGCTTGGATCCCTTGATCGATGTAGACGGTCTATCAGCTTTGGAAGCTGATGTAGGCATCTGTGAGGTAGGAGTAACAGAGTTCTTGTGAGAGGGTATAGGTGCAGATTTTACATCTCTATCAGGCTCAAACTCTTCTGCAGAAACTTCCCTAAGTATTTTATGAGAGCTTTCATGATCAAAAGATACTTGGATAGGATCTAAAGTGCTTGGGGGTTTTACATTACGCTTTCCACTTGCACTTCGAGTACTTCTTCGAAAAGATTCCCCTTTGAACGGATTGGCTCCTCTTCTATTCGTAGGGACTAAAGCGAAATCTTGTTGAATTGCCTCTTGTAACTTCTTGGGTTGAGGATCAATAGGTGTTGAGGGCATTGGAGAATTATCAATAGGCTTTTTAGTTTTCTTGCCTGATGAGGCTGCAGGGGAATCAACAAGTTTCTTGATCTTTTGTTCAAACAGAAAGATAGTTTGAGTTGGAGGGTTTGGAGTCTATTAGAGTCGAGTAGTTGCCAGTAATCAAATCTAATCTTTCAAGGTTATTGTTGGGGTCCTAGGTCAAATGTTTATATTTTCAAATAAAATTTGACATGCCTTTCTATTGTCAAATGAGTCTTGAGCCATCTCCTCCACTATGTCAACAAGACACTGAAGGCACTATTGCAGCAGAATTTGAAAAGGACAGAGAGTATTGTCTTGGCAGAGTCAATGAACACCTGGAGATGCTCCTGAAAATGGCCAACAAGGACATCAAGCTTTAGAGACACATGGCCAGGCACTACTACATTAGAAAATGGATCAGAAAAAGTCACTCAAAAGTGTTCTACAAGACCATGATGTGCTTTTGTCTCTGTTTTTGGTCATCATTTTCAAAAGAGGTTTTTGACCAAATAAAGATGAATTTTGGAAAACCAAAGGAGGTTTTCTCTAACGACATACCAAATCACAATAACCTCCCTCAGTTTTTACACAGGTATCATATATTGGGAGATTCAACTTTCTTGGAGGCCTATTTCAGAAAATTAAATTCTCCAATTTAATTGTCTGTTTTAGTCATTCTTTTGTGGCACATATTCCAAGAATATGGGAATGAATTTCACAAAACTGAGAGAGGTTTGTCTTCACAACAACCTTAGCTACAAAAACCTCTCCCCATTTTATAAAATGTGTTATGGTTAAAGAGTTATCACTCCATCTTTGACTCCTATTTTTTCACTGCGCTTCTGTCACAGTCGTTGCGCTTTTGGACAGTTTGTTTTTGAATCAATTTTGAAGGGGTTAGATGTAGGTTTTTGCTTGGATTAGTGAATCCAGGGTGTAGAGGACATCTCCAGCTTTCCATTCATAAATTTTTCATTAAAAAAAACTCGTCGAGGAAGGCCTCCAAATCATCCTCCAAAGTTGTTGCTCTTCTACTACAATTTGTTGTCATTTCCATGCTTTCCGATGATTGTTTCATAAGATTATAAGCTGAATTCAAAGTTATTTGTTCTGTTTTGGATGAAACTGTCATGTTATGTTACACCTTCTTCTGATGAATGGATTCATGATCTCATGCCCATTTTGAAACTCACCTCATCTACGCTATACACAATGACAAATCCCAAATGCTATTGAGTATACCTACCTTGCCCCATTCTATATTTGCAACTTATCTTTTGGAAACCCTGGCCTAGGAATTTCAAATGGTGTACTTTGGAAGAAAATGCAATTATGTGAGAATTACATCAATGTCCAAGTTTTTGACTTGGACATTTGATGATAAAAATGCATTAAAAAGTTTGAATTTAATTATCAACATGAATTTTAACAACATACCATTCAATTCATCTTAACTTACCAGTGAAACAGGTGTATCAATTCAAATGATCTTTTTTTACCTGCAATCGTGGTCACCTACAGTGTGTGCACACCTCATCTGATCATTCATATGGCGCTTCATCCAGTCGTCCATATGGCACCCCATATGGTCTTCCAAATGGCACTCCATATGGCACTTCATATCGTACTCCTGTGCAAATGGAATTTGTTCTTATTGTAATGGATGTTTACCCACAACACTCATCTTGGGCACTTCTGACAGTCATGGTGAACATGAGCATAGACAGGATAAGTGTGAATAGAGTGATCCACTGTTTAATTGCCTTGTCATCGTTCTTGTACCCTAAAAACAATATGTTCCTCTGTCCATAGGCATGTAACACAAAGTTGTAGTGAATATTTTAGCAGTCTGTAATTGACACAAACAACCAGTTAAGCAGTGTGTCGAGAAATGTACAACAGGCTTATAACACACACACAGTGATGTTAGTGGTATCTAATTTAGCATTACAATAAAAAAATAACTGTTGATATAATAGCCCATATCATGAATGAAGATTTCCAGGTCCTATCAAGCTTGCCTACTGGGTTTGTCTTTGACCACAGTTAGGCTCTAAGTTTCAACTATCTGATAAAGTATTTGTTGTTGTTTTAGGACAACCAATAGTCCAAGAACTTCTTGCTGATTTGTTACGGTTGCACTTCCTATATTAGGTGCTCTAGCATGTAGTTTTAGTAACCAGAAGTTAGCACATGCATACTAAAATAAGTACAACACAGCTAAAGATCTTTACAGCTGAAAATGAACAGATCTAAGAGACTAACACATGCATTTTTGTACACAAGTATTTTTGGTCAACATGACCCTGGATTAAAAACCCCCGGGGAAAACCAGTTTGGGATATCTATCTATATAATGATGATCAAAGCAAGAGATTCAACAAATAATGAAATACAATGGAACCTGTATGCATAGCAAGTTCCTCACGAGCCTTGCCACAAGAACCAGAAAAAGAAGTGCCCAAACTGTGGTGCGCCCTCTCCCTTTGTTGCCCTCTGCACTGAACTGAAGCGCTCTAGTTCATCTGTGACCCAATGAAGAAATCCCTCCACAGGAATGTCCTCTCCTATGATGCCTCTCCACTGAAACTGTCAGAGCTCAAATCCTCCAAGCAGATCTGCTACCAGGTAGCTTCCAGTCCTCTCAACATGTGTGCCCTCCTCCTAGCAGAAATGATCACCATAAATAAACAGAGACTAAAGTTGCATATCTCTCACCATGAAAGTATGCGCCCTCCCTCTAGCCTCCTTCTGTATCTGACCTCATCTCAAGGTGACAAGTCCACCTCTCCTGGTGAGCAAATGAAGGATCCAAGTGCGCCTCCTCTACTAGATGCGCCCCTCCTCCATGCAAAGTGCTCCCTCCAAGAAATAGAAGCTATGGCTCCATGGAAATGCTCTCCATGCAAGCTCAAACAACACAAGAGCCTCTCCTCAATCTCTCAAGGGTTTTGCTCAAACCCTCATGAAGT
>ML878681.1:0-10997 GCA_009831015.1 Picea engelmannii
GGGCGATTATGGCTCCCTTTGCCCTCAAAGGATTGTTTTTTAAACACTCATGGTTGTTGGGGCTACTTCTCATCTTCTTCGTTTGGTTCAATAGATTGCTTGTCCTTCACTCAGGTTGGTTTTTCTCCTCTATTCATTTTGTCAACGCTCTTCATCTCTTCAACCTCTACTCAATATGTTCTCTTGGCGCCTGCTTGCCTTCTCTGCTCCCGAATATTTGCACCAACATGTGGTGAAGGTCAAGAGCACCCTGCTCATGTCCGAATTGCATTTCAGAGGAGCTTCGAGAGCAGTTTTGAGCACTCCGGACAGACGTTAGGAGGGCGGAGGAGCGCACAGATGCTCGTCATCAAGAACTTCAGCATGAGAATCATGGGATTCGTGAGGAATTGGTAGACCTTCAGAAACAATTGTAGCAGCAGGAAATCTTCCATAATCAAGAATTGGTGATAGCCTTAAGGGGAGTTAATAGAAACACAAGACAACTTGGGGTTGTCACCCAACAATTGGCAAACCCAGAGCAACAAGAGAACTCTGTTGGCACTGGCAAGTCTCGGCTCCCCTCTTCTTTTCACTTTATAGCCAGTAATGATCATCACTCGGTTCCCTCATATCCAAGATACACAGACTGCCACTATGCAGAGGAGAACCCAGCAGAGGCAAATTCAAAAGCTCGACAAGCGGAACATCAGGAAGATCCCGAGCAGCCTCTAAACCATTAATCAGGTCTGCTATGAAATGTAATTTTTTGTTGTTTTTAATATGTATATCGTCATTTTTACATGGCAGAACTGCAACTCATATGGACTAGTTGATATAGTTTTTTTAGACCTTTGTAGACAATTAAGCTCCTTCGGAAGCAACATAGATGCTTACACCTTGCCATATGTATCTTTTGAAATTTTGATGTTCTCTTTTTCATATAAAAACCTCCAACCATTTCTGTTAAATATATATATATATATATATATATATATGATAAAGATAATCTTCAAAATTAACTTTACAACTATATTGTACAATAACATCCAACTGAATTTTCTCCCTAGTAATTTAAAATAGATAATAGATATAAGAAAAAATAGTAAAACATAAGAATTCAAAATTATTTAAAAATTACATTTAGTTTATTGTTTTATCGGTATTTTTTTTAACACTGACATGTAAAACAACATAAAATAATAAAGCAACATAAAAAGTTAAGGAATTCAAAAATTATTTAAAAAATACATTTTTTTTTTATTGGCATTATGAATTTTGTTTCCATAATCTAACTATATTGGTAGTTTATTAGTCCCTGTCGAAGGGACTATAGTATTCGATTTGGTGTTGAACGGCTAGTAGTTTTTGCGTTGATTTTAAATTTCCTTTTTTTTTCCAATGTCTAACATAGCAAACTGTTAATAATACTTTTTTTTAATAAAAAAAAAAAATTGTTTTTTTTTTGCAATATCATTGGTTTCATCTTTCACTTCTTATTTCAAAGGTGACGATGGAGTGCATTAACACCTCTGCTTAATATTTATTGTGGTACGGCAGTGCCTTACAGTTTGGCGTGGGAGAACATTAGGTGATACCCTTACAGTTTGGCATGAGAGAACATTAGGTGCATATATCGGTTGTCGGTATGTCGGGTTGTGTTGCAAATACACAACAATGTGGCAGAGGGTCGATAAGTCGGTATGGTGTGATCGTGAAATCGGGTACGGGCGTAGGCAGATACCATTGTCCAGTTGGAGGCTTTATGGCATTTAATATTTCTTAGTCGGTAGAAATATATATTAATTACTTCTTCAGAAATGTATTTATTGTTGCGCCAAATTAATAATGTCATATTTATTGTACATATAAAACATAATTAAGACTATAAATTATGAATTTGTCCTTCAAATTGCTTTTAGTGCAAATTTTCTAGATTTGTGCAATGTTGGATTTGTGCAAAGTTAAGGTAGTATGATAAGGAACATTCTATTTCTATCATGTGTGCTGCAAGACTTGTGGATGTCATGAACAATAATAGGTATTGTTCAATCTGTGATTCATAATCCATGTTGGTATTTGATTTGGCAAGGAATGCTTGTGTATGTTTACATTTATCTTGAAAGTTGTAGAGTTGGTATCATTGCATTATTGTTACAATTAAAGTAGATTTTGTTTTTATTCATTTCCAGAATTTTGATACCGGAGTTGTTGTAATCAGATAATTGCATTTGAAAAGGATAGTTACAGTTGATACAAAAGAAAGAAGTTGAGGGAGAGGTTAGATGCAACTTTAAATTCTTTTTCGTAATATATGTATATATATGAAATTTATTATGAAAGTCCAATGTGGATTCAACCAGGTCATAAGGCGAAGTGGAATTAGGAATGGATGTGAAATGTTCTTGCATAGAATGTTAGGCGAAAATTAATTACATAAACTTTGAACATGTGTGCCATGAAACACAATTTTGTAGCAATTTATTCATGTAAGTGACTAGGAGGTTCGCTGAGTTTGAACAATGTCGGCCTGCTTTTTGGCCAAAATTATATTCATAGTTAGCAAGTTTTCCATGTTTAGAAGTTGTGGGGCAGTCAGAAGGAAAATGGTGTCAGAGACCAAAAAAGGGCTTTTCCTGTTTTTGTAGTAGCGGTGTTGTCTTTTGCTCTGATACATTATTTGGGACATTTGTTTCTTTACTTTCAGCGTCACGGTTCCCAATTAAAAATGGGGACCTTGGGTTTCATCATCTTGTGCTCTTCAACACTTTTCATGCAACTACCATGATGCTTATAATTGGCCTCTGGTTCAAATGTTGTTGCATGTTAAAGTTTTTGGGTTTCCATTGGTGTTGGCTTGGATGGCTAGGTGTTGTGGCCTTGTTCCAATAATGACTGTTAGGGTACCATCGGGTTGCTTCTTATCGAAGTGTCAATATGGTTCTCGTTCAACTTTAGCGGCTAGTCCTTTGTGTTGTCATCAGACCGAATGCTATGACGAGAGGCTTGTTTGCAGGGGCCATGGTCGTGTGACACATCATGTCCATGTCATTGTGTTCTTGCTCGCACTTGTATATGATGAAGGAAGGGAACCAAGGGCTGGAACCCTGTTTCATGGGAGTGCTAGGACATGAGCCATCGAGCTTGCTAGCATCACATTTTCCCTGTGTATCGGGGACATGTCCATATACATTTTTGTCTTCAGTGTTCAATCTTTCCATGTGAGAAGGAAGACGACTGTAATATTGTTTATTTTGTGTTCTTTGTCTGATGTACTTACATACACATTATTGATTTTGTGTCTAGGGATAAGTTGTTGTGAAAACGAAATGTTGAAGTTGATAACATTGAAGCAAGAGCAGTCAAAAAAGGAAAAGAAATTAGGTGTGCATTGTGGTATCTGCATCGCTCACTTTTTCTTCATGTTTGCATAATTTGCTAAGCATTACTTGGAAATAACTTGTGCCACACAAATTACAAGATGACATAAATAGTGGATGTTGAGAACTATCAAATGAACAAAGGGTCGAGAGTAGATATCAACATCGATGAAGTGCTAGGTAGCAACATTATTTTCAAATTAGCTGCATTTTCATACATTGCAGGGGACTGTTTGTTTGATGCATTTCAAGTTCTACTGCTTTTATGTCATTATTCAGTTGAGTTGCGTCATGGCGTGGTGGATCACTTCCTCTTGTGCTTGTACAATGGCAACGTTGACGCGTTAGAATCATTTCAATATGAATTGGCATCTGACTTTTTGTATCAGTTGCATGGAATTCATGATGTTGGTGCATATCTTTCAAAGATGTGGTTATCTGCAGATGTGAACCAACCTGAAAATGAAAGATGGCTACAGGGTGATACGTTTTTCATACATTGGCTAGCCAACTTGCTAAAGATATCTATTGTAGTTTGGTCAGTAACAAGGAAGAGAAGGTGCTTGCTATTCAATGAAAATGCAAGTAGAGATATGTATTGCATCTTGTTCCATGACAATAATCCTCTCTGTGGTCATTATGAACCATTTTTGTATAAAATATCTTCCATATGCAATTATGGAAGATCTAATACCTACTTGTCCCTCGTGTGAAACGATCTTGAATTCCATTGGAAACATTGAATGTAGGACATGCATAGTCGTGGATTGGATATAACAACAACTAGTACAACTAGTTGTGGGGAGAGTCTGTTCATTGCACTTTGTTACTTGGTTGTGACAGAACTCGATGTTCAGTCTCTAAGACTCCACATTGTCCAACCCTTTCACAATGCACTTATAGGTGGAAATCATAACACCTTTCATTCTTTGCATCAACATTTGCCACCTGATGTTATGCAAAGTGTGCGAGCAGGTGGGAGTTGGAAAACGTATTTGATAGACATGTCATTGTCATATGAAAAGGGAAATATAGAGGATGGACCATTTTGTTTGCACTAGGTATCATGAATATTCGAAGTAAATATTCATGTATGGTCGTTTGTTGTAGGTAGCATTGTCCAGTACTACTTTGTTGATTCAAACTCTGATAAAACAATTGATATTATGTCATTTGAAATAGATACATCACACATTCACTATGAACCATTGGTAACACAAAATTGCAATGAAGGATGCACTTTGTATTGTAACCGGGTTGCAGTAAATGTGGACATGGTGGATACAGGAAACTGCCGTAACATTACAAGAACACTTAATCCAAGATGTAATAATAATCACATTATGCTTCTTGTCGATGTACCCCAAATAAGATCACCATGCATTTGGTAACGATTGTACAAGAACAACAATGTCAACAAGTAACGATGATGCCTTCAAGGTATCTCATCTTTGAGAATTTGAAAATGTTGCTAAGAAGCCTAGACTTACATACCATGAGCTACAAAAATCATACGTGCAAAACAAAATTGCATTGACTTGTTCTTTGTTGAAGACAAGAAACACATAGCCAATGCAAAAGGCCAACAAACTGTGCGCAGTGCACAATGTGCAGAGATCATGCTTAGAAAAAATAGTGGTCCTACCCTAGAGAACCAGTGTCATTAGGCAGATACATTTCCAGCTCATGCGCATAAATTCAGTTACCATCAACTAAAAAAGTACATACGTGAAAGACAAAAAAACAATTATGTTTCCAACGTAGGCCACCATCTTCAAAGGAGTCCAAACATAAGGTTCCATATATCAAAGAAAATTGTTTCCAAAGTCAAGAAACAAAAAGAACAGATACATGTAGGTCATTGCCATGTACAAAAGAAAAATGCAAAGGAATTCTATATGGAACAAATCAAAGACACACCTAGGGTGACATGTGCAATTTGTGAGGAATTGCATTTTGAAAGGAATAATAAATGTTTTATTGAGGACTTGGAAACAAAATATATGGGCCTGACATTGAATTAGAAAACGTTCACCATTAGAAAAATATGCATTTCATGCAAGAGGTCACTCCAAAATGGAAGAATGTCGCAATTTGCAACACCAGACCAAATAAGACGTAATAAACCATTAGCATATGTAGGTATACTTTCAAAGCTTGAAGAAAGACTTGTGTCATTGTGAATTGCATTTGCACAGATTAGAACATGGGGTTATAAATGATCTCAAATGGGCTTAACGAGATCAATTATCAATGTACCTGTCCATATGGATGTTGTGCAAAAAGCATTGCCACAATCCATGAACGAAACCCTGACAATATTTGTTGCCTTGAAATGACACTTGCAATACAATAATGCATACCAAACAATAGATATCCCAGATGAACATCACATGTGACACCGTCACAATGCGATACATCTTGTCAACGTGGCATGGACCTTGCATGACATGTCACGATACGTGGCATCCTCGCCATCATGCATGTCACCACCGGGTATGGCATATCGACACTCTCCCCGACGTTCTGTAAACTTGGAAAACACATTGTTACCTTTACGCATTTGATGCATGGTTGTCATGTCACTTTCCGTGTATGGCCTATAAACTTTCCTTTACTCGACAAGATAAATTTTCCCGTTCTGTCGCCGCCAATGCAGGCATCCTCTCACTCGAGCCAAACTCATGTGGGAAACGAGGCAAGGATAAACATAGGTACAAGGGAATATATTGCATATTGATGATAGATACACTGACACTTCGATGACAGCTAGGGTTTGTTCGATGTGCACTTAGACAGTTGGCCTCATGGCCCCATTTTTTTTGCATCATTTGTTGTTGCTGAAGAAAACTAGAAATCGTGTTCCATGCACGTGCAAACATGGGAAACCTGAGATCTTCGTAGATTACTCTATGTACAGAGAATCCTTTCAATCCTTTAGTCGTCATCATCAACTCGAGCCACGTTTCTTTAAAAGGAATTCAAAATAACAGAGAAAACCCAACCTGTAAGATGATGGCAATGGCGAAACTCCCAAATGATGGTCCTCCTGACCCAGGCCTCCATCTAGGAGCAGCCAACCAGCCATATTGGATACAGACGTCAACATGAAATATTCACCAATAGCTAATAGAAATAATGTCCCTCTCAAATACAATGAGCTCAATCCCAAGGACAGAGGGCCATTCGAAAATCATCCTTAAGGTGCAAGTGTATCAACTTGCTAGCCGATAGCAACATTTAAAGACAAGAGATTTAACACATTGGTTCTGGGTACACTGCACCAGGAACATGGAGCATGAGGAGAGGACATTGGATGTACTTCCAGTTATCCTAAACCTAAATTGAACCATGATCCACTACAAGTCTGTGGTAGGTTATGGAAGTCATAGTCTGGTTCTGGTTACTTGAAGGCAATGCAATTTTTGTTAATGTTTAATCCATTATTATAGTTCTTTGCATTTCAATAGATAACAAAAGCATAAGATAGAATCACTGAGAAATACACAATCACAAGAGACACATAATTTATCCTGGGAAACCCTCATAGGGCAGAAAACCCAACAAAACTTCCTTAATATAGATAGCCAATACAATGCCAAGAGATAGCTCAAACAAGTACAGAAAGTCCTCTCCCAAAGATGCGCCTCTCTCTCTCTCTCTCCTCTCCAACTACAGCTCCGAAACTTGTCTCTCAATGAACAAGTGTGTGTGTGTGTCTAAGTGAGGCGCTAGCCTCCTTATTTATGCAAGTCTAGCACGTGTGGAAGTGTCTTTTCACTGGCAGGGCTGACTTCTTCTTCTAGGTGGTTATAACCACCTTTACTATATTTCGAGGCTTCTTTAATATATTTTGGGGCCTACTTCTCTTTCTGCCTATTAAAATTACATTATGACCAATCCACAAAAGGGGATTTGGTCCTTTACAGTAGCCA
Organism: Picea engelmannii; assembly: GCA_009831015.1. NCBI lineage: Eukaryota > Viridiplantae > Streptophyta > Pinopsida > Pinales > Pinaceae > Picea > Picea engelmannii. The sequence goes on from ML878681.1 coordinate 7,295, forward strand.
ACATGATCAATCCACAATGGGGATTGATCCAATGAATACTATATCAAATAATAATTAGAATACACTTTGCAATTACATTATTTCAACACTCCCCCTTAACAAGAAGGGTATTCTTCAATAGCATTAGACGAGAGAGAGGCCTTTATCATCAACAACATTAGGAGGACAACATCAATATTATCTTGGAACACTGACTGGCGTATCTATAAATCATCGAAAGTTTTCTTCATCAGCAGCATCGTCATTCTCAAAGGAATGCAATCATCATTTGCATCAATATGAATTAGTATAAAACTAATACATCATCATCATCACAGCATGAGGCTGGCTCATCATAATACAGGACCGGCTTTACGTCACAGTTGTTAAGCTGGAAGCTCAGTACTCATCTTGCTTTACGTCACAACAATAAAGCTGGAAGTAAGATACTAGACTGGCTTTACGTCACAACTTCTCAAGCTGGAAGCTCAGTACTCGTCTTGCTTTACGTCACAGTAATCAAGCTGGAAGCAAGATACTAAACTGGGTTTATGTCACAGCTTCTCAAGCTAGAAGCACAGTACCAGTCTCATCTCAACGTCTTGCTTTACGTCACATCACTCAAGCTGGAAGCAAGATACTAGATTGGCTTTACATCACAACTATCAAGTTGGAAGCACAGTACTCGTCTCATCTCATTGTCTTGCTTTACGTCACAACACTCAAGCTGGAAGCAAGATACTAGATTGGCTTTACGTCACAGCTATCAAGATGGAAGCACAGTACTAGTCTCATCTCATTGTCTTGCTTTACGTCACAACACTCAAGATGGAAGAAAGATACTAGACTAGCTTTACGTCACAGTTATCAATCTGGAAGCACAGTACTAGTCATATCACAACAGCTACTCCCCCCCTTCGAGGAAGTTCCTTTCAGACTATACCAAGATTATCTTGAAAGTGCTCAAACTTTACACGAGATAGAGGCTTGGTCAACACATCAGCAACTTGTTCATATGTGCTAATGTACTGGAGCATTAAGGCTCCTTTCTGCACCATGTCACGGATGTAATGATATCAGATCTCTATGTGCTTCGACCTGTCATGGAATACAGGATTCTTTGTCATCTTTATGCATCTCTGGTTGTCACATAGGATCGTGGTTGCTTCCATCTCTAGGTCAAATAGGTCGGTCAACAACTTTCGAAGCCATATAGCTTCGCTGCTGGCAGAACATGTAGCAATGTATTCTACTTCTGTTGTGCTGAGAGCAATGTTGGATTGCTTCCTACTCTGCCACGAGATCATGGCTTATCCTAAACTGAAACAACATCCTGAAGTGTTTTTCCTGTCAGAAACACTTCCTGCCCAATCTGTATCAGTGTACCCACTCAATGTGAAATCATGATCTCCATCATAATTGATACCACAATCTAATGTACCCTTAAGGTACCTCATCACATGTTTTTCAGCCACAAGGTGAACATGTCTGGGTTCTACCAAAAACTGACTCAAACTGTTCACGGCAAAACAAATATCTGATCTGGTGTTTGTCAGGTACCTCAACGATCAAATAATCTATCTATACAATGTGGTATCAATCAATTCTGACGAAGTATCGACCAGCAGCTTCAGCTTCGTTTCCATGGGTGTATTCATGGGCTTTCACTCTAACATGTCGAATCTCTTCAAGATTTAAACTACATACTTCCCTTGGTTAAGGAAGATCCTCTCTGGACTCTGCCATACCTCAAGACCTAAGAAATAGTGCTTTAGGCCAAGGTCTTTCATCACAAATTCTGAAGCAAGTCTCTTCTTACATTCAGTGATGAGCTTTTCTTCTCCAGTTAAGAATAATTCATCCACATACAGTAATAGTATTACTGGCTCATCATTCATAACCTTGAAGTAGAGGTTAGAATCTGCTTTACTCTTGGTAAATCCCAAGCTCGTCAGAAAACTGTCTATCCGGCCATACCAAGCTCTAGGAGCTTGCTTCAATCCGTACAATGCTTTCTTCAACTTGCAGACATGCGACTTCCTATATTCAACTTCAAATCCTTAAGGTTGCTCTATATACACTTCCTTTTTTATAACACCATTTAGGAAGGCTATCTTTACGTCCATCCGGTATAACTTCCACTTCATCTTAGCTGCAAGGGATATGATGGTTTTGATTGAAGTGTATCTGGCTACAGGATCAAATGTCTCTTCATAGTCAATGCCTTCTTTTTGAGAAAAGCCACGAGCTACAAATCTTGCTTTATACTTCTCAATACTTCCATCAACAACATGTTTTATTTTTAAGAGCCATCTGGACGATACCACATCCTTGTTATTCGATCTGGGAACTATTTCCCATACATCATTCTTTATTATGGATTGGTATTCTTCTGTCATGGAATCTGCCCATTCTTTCTTCTGAATGGCTTCTTCAAAGCAGGTAAGCTCCTTTTCTAGGAGATCACACATCAAATCCATATAACTGGAGAATGGCTTAGGTCTCTTCACATGTCTCGTGGTTCCTTCGGGAACACCATATTTCTCTCCATGTTGAATAAGCTCTCTGGCCCAAGTTGGCTTTCTTTTATGGGAGATTGTCATCTGACGAGGTTCTTGAAACTCTACTATGTCATGATCTTCTAGAATTTCCTCATCAGGGGAAGTTATGACTTCCCTCACTGGTTCAACAGCTCTGGGAACCTCCCTCACTGATTCTGCAACTCTGGGGATTACGGGTTCCTCTTCATATACCTATTCAAGTTGGAATTTTCTCGATTTCTTGAGCGTTGCATTTTCATCAAAGGTCATATCCCTGTTGATCTCAATGTGGCGGTGACCTTGTATATAGATCCTAAAGGCCTTGGAGACCTCACAGTATCCCACAAATATTCCATTCTTTCCTGAGGGTTCCAGCTTGTTTCTTTTCTCTTTCGGTATATGTATAAATACTGGGTAGCTAAATATTTTGAGATGGCTTACCTCTAGTTTCTTTCCGGTGAACATATCTTCCGAGGTCTTGAACACAAGTGCACTGTGGGACAATCGGTTTTGCACATATACGGTTGTCATTGTTGCTTCTGTGCATAAGCACATAGGAAGATCTTGATCATGGATCATGGTCTTCACGACTTCCATTATCATTCTATTCTTTCTTTCAGCCACACCGTTTTGTTGAGGATTATAGGGAGTAGTGAGTTCACTCTTGATTCCAACATCTTTACAGAAGTTCACGAACTCTTTTGAGGTGTATTCTCCTCCATTATCTGACCTGAGTATCTTGATCTTTCTTTCAGAGAGATTCTCTATCAAGGCTTTGAATTCCTTGAATTTTTTGAACACTTCATCTTTAGATTTCAAGAGATACAACTAGGTCTTACGAGAATAATCATCAATAAATGATACATAATATATATACCCACTAATGGAGGACAATGGCATTGTGCCACACACATCTGAATGAATGAGTTCTAGGACTCCTTATGCTTTGTTGTCTCTCTTCGGAAAAGGGTTATTGATGTTCTTCCCTTGTGCACATCCATTGCATACACCTTCATGGTCAACCCTAAGTTCTGGTAAACCTGTGACCGCTTTGCATATGTATGGTAGCGCCTTGTGGTTAATGTGAGCTAGTCTTCTATGCCAAAGTTCACATGGATTCTCAATGGCGTGGGTCATGGCAGCTTCTGAGTGACCCTTTAGCTTATACAAGCCACCTTCTTCTT
>ML878681.1:11097-28336 GCA_009831015.1 Picea engelmannii
GAGACTCTTTGTAAGTCTCTTTCTGGAAGTAAGACTTCTTTCTTCCTCCTTTAGTGTGAGTAGCTAGGGCTTGATCTTCATCTCTTGCTAGTAAAGCCTCTTGGTTAGCTACTCTTGTTTCTTCTTGGATGCATTCTTCCCATTGACTATGAAACTTCAGTTTCTCTATTCTGGCACAAATCGTTTGGATGAATGCATCCCAATGTCTTGTGAGACCATTTAGGGCCGTCATTATAAGTTTGTCTTTGTCTATAGTATCTCCAATTGCTTCTAGTTGTTCTTTGAATTGTGATATTCTGGAGAAGTATTCTTGGATTGATTCTCCTTTCTGCATTCTTGTATTCTTGAGCTGAGTTCTAAGATTCATCTTCTAGTTTATGTTCTTTCCTTCATATTGTTAGAAAAACAGGACCGCGGAGCAATAAAATAAAACAAATGCAGAAACAAAACACAGAAGATACACAATACAAGAGAGAGACATATTTACGTGGTTCACCCAGTGTGGGCTACGTCCACCAGAGAAATTGCCAGGTCCTTTCTTTATTATTATCTAGTAAAATGAAGGGATACAACCTACAGCAAAACCCGCTATAACTTCCTCTTCTTTCTCTCACAGGCTCCTCTCTCAGAATACAATACTCGCCAACATACATAGCCGCAATACATTTCCCTCATAAAAGAGGGTTGCCTTCTAGGGCAAAAAACCCTAACATAATCTCTATCGTTAGATCTGTGACCTTATAATGAACGGTCCAGATTTACAATGAAATTACAATATACTTTTACAACGCAATTTTTGCTTCGGGGGCCCACTTGCCCCCAGACCCCCCAGCCGGGGGGATAGCCCCCCCGGACCCCGCAGAGGGGGTACCCCCCTCTACACTCCCCCATGTGGAAGAGTGTACATACTTCTGGGGTGTAAATACTTCATGGGGTATAAACACGGTTGAAAGTAAAAGACCTCTAAATCAGGAAGATAATCAGGCTCCAAAACCAACACATATAGTATGTTTAGGGAATCAAACATTTCTTTCGGAGTCTTCTTTTATGACACATAGGGAATTGGGTGGTCTTTGATTGAATCTGCAATGATTCTTTTGGCCCTCATTATGCCTTTTGGTGCTTTTCTTTTTCTGCAGCATTGGTAGGCTTCGACACTTCTTCTTTGACGAATCTTGCTACGTCATTCTCTTGAAGAATGAGACCAATCCTATACTTCCAGGCATGGAAGTTTTCCACACCTTCTATCTTGTCAACAAGCTTAACGCTGCAGACATCTTTTACTTGAACCTAGGAAAATATCCAAAAATGAAAATGTTCAAAATCAAATTATGAACTACCAAGAGGTGCACTTTGTTGAGGCGAGTAGCCTCGTGTGCTTGGATATGAGAAAATCCAACTTTTACCCCTCCAAACTTGATCTGCGGATTTCTGGACTGGTGTTTCTTATTTTCTGGTACCTCTGGTACTCTGGTACTTTTGGTACTTCTGGTTCTCTGGTTTTCTTGTTTTAATATAGATAGCAAATACAATGCCAATAGATATCTCAAACAAGTACAGAAAGTCCTCTCCCAAAGATGTGCCTCTCTCTCTCTCTCCTCTCCAATTGCAGCTCTGAAACTTGTCTCTCAATGAACAAGTGTGTGTGTGTGTGTCTAAGTGAGGCGCTAGCCTCCTTATTTATACAAGTCTGGCATGTGTGGAAGTGTCTTTTCACTGGCAGGGCCGACTTCTTATTCTGGGTGGTTATAACCACCTTTATTATATTTTGGGGCTTCTTTAATATATTATGGGGCCGACTTCTCTTTCTACCTATTACAATTACATTATGACCAATCCACAAAAGGGTATTTGGTCCTTTACAGTATCCAACATGATCAATCCACAATGGGGATTGATCCAATGAATAGTATATCAAACAATAATTAGAATAGACTTTGCAGTTACATTATTTCAACAATTTTCACAGCCAACGACTGCTCCACAAGCATTTGTCACTCGTTGGATGCTCCGACATCCAATGGTTTCCATGGGAAGAAAAGAAGACTGTGAACGGAAACAAAAGACAAGGAAGAAAGAAACTAGACATGCCTGGACAACGAAAATCTAAAAGTCAATCTGTGAGCAAAGAGAACAACTGGTAGGCCACACAATAAATATGTCCATAAAATGGGTTCATGGAGTCGGCTCCACACCTCCACGAATTAGGGTTGAGTTCCCTTTTTCTTCACACTTGTTTGTTCACTTGGATCTGAGTATGAGCCACGACACTTAACAGTCATTCGATTAGGCTTCAAATAAATCTTGAACCTTGGTTTGATTTCTATCCATTGTTATAGCGGGAAAACCCCTCTATGGACTACACAAAGGGCCTAAAGTGTAGGCAGAGCTAACTGTCTAATGTCTCCTACTTTTTATCACTATCCCAACATTACCCCACAATCATCCATAAAAGACAAGAGAGAGGGATCAGGTAGGCCTACCTTAAACTCTGCGTCCGGTGTCGATCCCTTTGTGCTTGGTTGTTTCTTGACTGCAAATCTCCTCCCAAGGCTGACCTACATTCATCAAAAGACAAACAAGAAACTATAAGCATGCATTATATATATGGATTAGTGGATTAGACATCATAAACAAGAAATGTAAACAAATCATATAATATCAAGATGTGATTTGGCGGGACGGAAAAAGTACTTCTTTATATTAATCTCACAAAAGTCGCTTACAACATGAGACCGACACTGCTCCTTGAACTTGGTCCTGGGCTCCTCTTCACCATGCACCAACTACTTCCATGTCTTCTTCTCCTCTTCAGTTTTCTCTTAGGGAAATGGTAAGGGCTTTACAAATGGGGCGAAGGGGGATTGATAAAATGGGCAGAGTTTCTTTGCTCTCGTGCTTCCCCTTGCAATGGGACCCCAACCCCTTCTTTTATAGGCCAAAAGGGACAGTAACGGTTTGGGAGACTGGCTATGGGCAGTCAAACGGTTAAGTAACGGTCTAGAAACTAGTATCCTATACAAATTTCCACATTTCACGATATTATGTGAGTGTACGTGGGTTGTAGTGGCTCAACAAGCGTGTGTACATGGGCAGTAATGGTGCAGGGAACGTACACCTTCAAAATGATGGTTTTTAGAAGAGTTGTTCAATAATGGCTTGGTAAACATAGCAAGTTAGATGGCCTGATTCCAGGTATGCATGTCAGGTGCAATTTAGGGTTATAACAGATGCCCCCTAATGTGTGAGGTCAAAAGAGCACCTGATGGCCGAAATACATTACAAATATTCACCATTGTATGACACGAATGAGTCCAAGGACCGAAGTTCAGAAGGTGCCATCTGCAAATATAACAATTTGTCTCATCGAGGCGGGCATACCCATGCTCAGGATGAAATAAAATCATGGTTGCCAATCAAATACATTGCAGATCCATGTCATATAACTATATAAAGTGTAGCCGAGAGTAGTACACAACAGATCTGCATCTCAAAATAAAAAATATGCATGTATAGTATCCATTTTTAAGAAGCCAATGATGCCTGATGGCTGGAGATGAGGTCTTCAGAGCTCAAGCAACAACTTCAGAATCTTCAAAACTTGGGTAGGAGTGTAATATGAGTGTACGACTTCACGACCCAGAGGTCCGTCGGGAATAGACAAGAGGATCTTGATGATCAGGCATAGAACTTCATTGATTTTGAGCAAGGACTTGATTGGTCTTTCGGGGTGACCGGGCATGATGACAAGAGACAAACTGCAGAAGGGTCAATTCAAGTTTAGTAAGACTTCCCTTGGACAAATGAAAGGATGTGCTTTGTCCAAGGGTGACTCATTGTGCTGTCAACAAAAAGAAAATACTTTTCCCTTCCTCTTTTTGGGGTATATTTGATTTTTTTGTCTTTTTCAATCATTTTGGGAAGCTTGAAAAGGAATAAAGAATGATACGTTACAAAGGAGGATCGAGTGTCACAGACATACTAGTTCCAAGCGCAAGGAACACATTGATGCTCAGAGCAAGGGGACATATGCAGGAAAAGGACACTTAGGAAAAATCCTCCACGGGTCAAGGTGTCAAGACGCAAAGGCAAAGTGCTACAAGGCTTCCGTATAAGGCATGCTTTAGATGGTTCAGTTGAGAGCAACATGGAGTCGACATTAGGCCAAAGACGCAGGAATGCAAATGCAATTAATAAGACACAATGATAACATCCTTCGATGTGATTTTAACGAGCCTAGAGAAGGTAAGCTTGGCAGTTTTTCATTTTTAGAGAGTCTGAAAAAGAGTAAAAGGAGACTCCACTGGGGTACCTTTTTCGAAGGTAATCTAGTCGATTCAAAAAAGGGGTAAACGAGCACCGAACATACGTATATTCAAAATCATTTTAACGAGTGTGACAAAGATAATATCACTCGGAAATCTTTTCATTTTTAAGGATTCTGAAAAGAGCTTAACTATGGACTCCATAAGGGATGTTCTTCTGGACCAATTTAATGAGTGTGAAGAAACAAGGTCACTCAGCTATCTTTTCAATTTTAGGGAGTCTGAAAAGAGCTTAACTATGGACTCCGTGGGGGTTCCTTTTTCGTAAGTTTAGTCCCTCAGGCCCGAAAAAGGGTTAAATCTATACCTGATAATACTCTTCTAGAGAACCAAAGCTCCTAGAGTATACCTTTGTTCATACTTTTGACCATTCGGACCGAAAAAGGGGTAAACGACCGTCGGACAGATGTGCCTTCAAATTTCAGTTTAACGATCGTGAAGGTCAACAAGATCTCTCCACAATCTTTTCATGTTTAGAGGGTCTGAAAAGGGCTTAAAAGAAGACCCGAGGGGGCTACGACTCATGTATGAAATTGGTTTAGGTAAATCCCACTGCTAGGCTAAGACCAAGAGTCTCTTCGATAGTCAACTTGGAAAGTCTCCCAAGAGGGAATAAAACACAAACCACAGTGTAAGTCCTCCCACAGTATAGAAACTGTAGTCATGGCTTCAAGGATAGCCTCATCTGAAGGCAATTCAAAATCTGAGAAATCATGCAAACGAGGGTCGACAGTCTCAAAGGGTGAAGTAAACTGACCATACTCCATATGACGATGGAGGCTCTGGCCAAGACCGACAGAGTCTATCATGAAGAATCACAAGCATGAGGGCTTGAGGATATACACACAACGAGATCAAACTCAAAAGGAAACTCAAGATTACTTGGACCAAGAGGGGGAAGCAAGGGATCCCATGCCCCCATTGGATAAACCAATGGATCAATTGTTGAGACCAAGTCTCGAGAAGGTAAACATGATCGTACAGGTTCCTACCTAGAAGCAATTGAACACCGAGGATAAGATGCCACATCATTAACCCGTGGCGGGGTAGAGTCTACACAAACACTAGGAACATGTAAAGGGGTAGTCTGAAATAACGTCGAATTAGGATGGTGATTATCATATGTCAGCTGGTTAATAGTTACAATGCTTCCATTGCGAGGGAAATGCATCACCTAGAAGAACATAGACACCACAACGTTCATAGCATATACATAATCACACCCGAGAAGCATATTAAAATCTAACAGACCTTGCACCACTATAACATCGACAAGGAAAATCTTCCCACCTAATGAGATAGGCAACTGAAGAAAAATCCCCAAATATTCACTAGGACGTTTGTCAAAAGCAGACACAAGCTCGGGAGATCCCAAGACTTTCCAAACCAAGGAAGATAAAATACTTGCAGAGTCTCCTTCATCCACAATACATCGATAAATGTTTGTTGAATTAACTTCAACCCTTATTTGAAAAGGTGCAGTAGAAGGAAAAAGAGGCTCAACAAGATCATTCCAATCAAAAGAAACCATCCTAGGGCTTGGAGGGGGTGTGCTCAGAATGAGCGGAATGCCCCCTTGTTCTGAAAGTACTGAACTAGAAATGCTAAAAACATAGTCGGTAGACACTTCACTCCTTAAGAGAGGAGTGGGATCAGCCGAAGATTGCATCGGCATGACCACTTTCTCAATCAATGGCTGAAAAGACTATGAGGAAACCTCAAAAGACTCAGAATCAGAAGAGCTTGCAGATAGGGACACCAATCTTCGTACCTCTGGAATGCCAGGGCACAAATGAGTAAGGTGATCTCCCTTGCAAAGCTTACAAGGGAACTTAGACTTACGTCCTATCCTTCTAGGTTTCTCAACAGAATCGATGCCCCCAGCATGACTAGCAGTGGTTGGTTTTACATCTCCAACATGACTTGCAGAGGTTGGTGATGGGTCGATAACATGACTCGCAGAGGCTACAGACCTATTACCAGTATGACTAGCAGTGACTGGAATTTTTCCCCTAGAATGACTTGCATAGGGTGGGTGCTTTCCCCCAGCATAACTTGTAGAGGCTGGGTGTTGGTCTTCAACATGACTTGCAGAGGTTGTCGACCTATCTCCAACACGACTCATAGAGGTTGGTGATTTCTTCTTCCTATTCTTCCTCTTTCTATTTCGTTTAGACTTTCGGTTACTAGTAACTGTACTTTAACCAGAGGTGGGAGAAGGAGGAGGAGAAAACTTTGCTGACAAAGAAACATCAACAGAGTGCCCATGACTTAAGGTGCTTAACTGAGAATCATCAAGAGCATTTGGGACATTTGGAATGGTACCCAACCAAACCAGTAGTCTGACATTCAACCCAGGAATGTACAAAGTGGCCATCAAAGGGACACCAATGTTTCCGAAGAAAGGAAAAGAACAAGAATCCCTTTGCGAAAGGGTTCCTTGGTTGGTATCGTCAGGAAATCTAGCCATGAAGATCCTATGCACAGGTTCTCCCCTTGCGGGATCATTCAATTTTGTAAGAGTCTCACACATTGACTCTGAAGAACCAGTGTTATCAAAACAACGCCTATAAAGAGGCAGCTCCATGTTTCTAAGCGGAAGACCAAAAGTCCTCGCAACCGGCGAAGTGGGCGGTCTACCACCCTAGGTCAGAGACCCAAAGCAATGACTAACTAACTCACTATGGAAAACTAAGGAGCACAGAGCACACACTAAAAGTTCCTAAAGTAAAATCGAGCAAACGACTAAGTAGTTGGAAGAACAATTACACCAGCCAACACTACAGCAACTTACCGGTGCAAGTGCAACTTGAATACCGAAGCACCCTCCGTGTATACTTTGCAAAGCGTGGCCCGATGTTTTTCCTAGGTACCGTGATATACCCCCGCAGTCACCTGTGTAATTCCCTGATGTATAGGCAACTAGGTTGTTAGCTCGTGAACAACTGTCAGGTGGGTACAGTCGACAGTCGAGTGGACCGCAATGAGAAGGGTATCAAGCCTGAAACCTATTGAGGGTATCGAAAGCAAGTGTTCTGAAAGATGACGGAGGACCTCGAACGGATTTGAGACCTACGAAGCTCTGTGTCAAATGTGATCAACGTAATCCCAAGACAAGTCCTCTATATGTGTTCCTCCGCTACGATTGGTCAGGCTTTGGAGGGGTTATCTATGCTACCTTTCCACACGCGACCTCATGTTTAGCCCCTGTGTTAGAGGGGGGTCACGGATAATTTCCACGTTACTGGACTTTAACACTCCCTACCTCAGACTCCAATGTTTGATTTAACGACCTTGAAGAGTTTCCTCTCCAACCTAATTCAAGGCCCTAACCCTAAACTAGTTGGTTGACCCTACAAACATAGAAGTCTAGTTATTTTTAATTAGCGTTCTTTTTATGGCTTGATTTACTCAAAAGGTGTGGTAGTGTAATTGATGTTGTTAAGACTCTTGCAGAAAAAAGAAATGATAAGAACTCTAAGAAAGAAGTATTATCTTTCTTGTTTTTTCTTTTGAAATGCTTTTAAAATTAGAAGAAAACACAACGCTATGCTAATTTCTTTTTCTTTTTCAAATAACAATGCAAAGAAGATGCCAAGAAAGAAAGAGACCTAACAAGCTAAGTTTTTTTCTTTTAATATATTTTCTTCCAATCAAAGCAGAAATAACAAAAGATTCTAAAAGAAACTAATGAATACATGATTCATGGCCTCATGGAATTTTTTTTCAAAATGCAACTCATTTTTCTTAAAATTTCAAGCTAAAAATAAGTTTAAAAGCTAGGAAACACAAGAAATCTCTTTAAATAATAAGCTAAACTGATGTCAAACCCAGGTTGAAAGACTGTAACAATAGAGACCAGGACTAGATCAAGAAAACCCTTGAGAAGTATGGCTTTAATCAGGGAAGAGGATGACTGCCTCTTCTTTGAAAAAATATTTTCCTGACACAGGCACGCCACTGACACTTTAGCAGCCTGCGTATGTATGCATGGTATCCAAAGGTAGGGCACGTATGTACGCGTGTAGACCCACTACATGCCGCGTACACCTCTGTAACTTCTCAAAAAAAATGAAAACTAACAGTCAAGCAAACCAGGCAGGGAGTACTGGTATTGAAGACCATAATCCCTTAATGACACAGAAGCTCACAGAAACTCAGAAAATAGTGAATGAACTGATTCAAAGCACCTAAAAATAAATATCCCCAAAGACCCTAGAGGCATCCCCAGTATGGTCGCCAATTCTACTATAGCGGGAAAACCCCTCTACGGACTACAGAAAGGGCCTAAAGTGTAGGCAGAACTAACCATCTAAAGTCTCCTACTTTTCATCACTATCCCAACATTACCCCACAATCATACATAAAAGACAAGAGAGAGGGATCCGGTAGGCCTACCTTAAACTCTATGTCCAGTGTCGATCCCTTTGTGCTTGGTTGTTTCCCGACTGCAAATATCCTCCCAAGGTTGACCCGCATTCATCAAAAGACAAACAAGAAACTACAAGCATGCATTCTATATATGGATTAGTGGATTAGACATCATAAACAAGAAATGTAAACAAATCATATAAGTTCAAGACGTCATTTGGCGAGACGAAAAAAGTACTTCTTTATATTAATCTCACAAAAGTCGCTTACAACATGAGACCGACACTGCTCCTTGAACTTGGTCCTGGGCTCCTCTTCACCATGCACCAACTGCTTCCACGTCTTCTTCTCCTCTTCAGTTCTCTCTTAGGGAAATGGTAAGGGATTTACAATTGGCGAAGGGGGATTGATAAAATGGGCAGAGTTTCTTTGCTCTCGTGCTTCCCCTTGCAATGGGACCCCAACCCCTTCATTTACAGGCCAAAAGGGACAGTAACGGTTGGGGTGACTGGCTATGGGCAGTCAAACGATTAAGTAACGACCCAGAAACCAGTATCCTATGCAAATTTCCACATTTTGCGATATTCTATGAGTGTACGTGGGTTATAGTGGCTCAGCAAGCGTGTGTACGCGGGCAGTAATGGTGCAGGGCGCGTACACCTTCAAAATGATGGTTTTTAGAAGAGTTGTTCAATAATGGCTTGGTAAAGATAGCAAGTTAGATGGCCTGATGCCAGGTATGCATGTCAGGTGCAATTTAGGGTTATAACATCCACCAAAGCACACAACTTGTCATCGTGGCTCAGTAGGTGTTGGATTCAATCTAGGTTGGATATGGACAATCAATCAATGTTCATTGGGACCACCAAGGTACCAAAACACTCAAAGACACTCTAATGAATAGCAGTCGTCGGATCTGGATCTCAAAGAGATCGCGTTCGTTGATTTAACCTCCACCAAAACAAACACTACGTCCCTGAAGCATGGGATCTGTCAGATCTCGTCCCTAATTTAATCTCAATTATAGAGCTCATTATGTCCATATAACAACTACAACATAGAGTAATCATATGATTGCCCCTGGATAGTTCACAATTGTCAGATCTGTTCATGTGTTCACCGGGTCACCGGGTTATTGGACCCCCAGGCCTTCACCTCTTTGTCCATAACTCGTTTTCCCCGATTCAGTATGACGTACACATTGGGTCCCATTGTCGTTAAGGTCGAGCATGTTATAAGGCCTGACGAAGCTCTCATCCATTTATCTGGCACTGAATTGGATGACCAAATTAATCAAGGACAACTGAGCCATCAACCCACCGGGACTTCAACTATGTAGCGCTCCTCCATTTATCGATATCTGACATGCATGATAGTCGTCAATCTAATGACCTGTATAATCTCAGCCATCAATTTGTGTTTAAGGGCTTTCCACAAAATCCTTATACGGTGGGACTTTTCTAGCCACGTGTCGTTTCTTGAGTGATTGGTTACGTCAGCCTGACGTATCTCGGGTCTCTTAGTATCTCTAATGGTTGAGACTCAATGTAATGAGGGTTGTCGATCTGATAGACGATCTAATCTTAACCGTCAATTCTTTTAGACAAAGGTCTAAAGCTTGAGCATGTTTCATGGTCCTATATCGTTGTCACCCATAGACCTGGCCCCAAAGTGGAGGACTAGATCACTCTCACATCACTGGGTCACCAGCCCCCCTGGGACATCAATTTTTTGCATACATTCAATACTTTCGACATTCGACATCTTGTGTGACGTGGCACTCCGCCACATGAACCTGTTGATGTGGACTCTCCACGTGTCACCTATTGACTAGGATGCCACGTGTCACCTTGATTCGTGACTTTCACATGCCTGAATTGACCAACCAACACTGGCACATGTTGTCTTATGTATGGGCTACGTGTCACTCTTTGAGTGGTTGCATGCATTTGCTGACAACACCCGACCCGGTGTGAGCGGACACCTGCATCACTTGGCACTAGCACCATCGACCACTTGGTGGTAGTGCCAAGCAATACCACCAACAAGCACCGTGACCTCAACTCATAATTAACTTCTAGTCATCATCTATGCAGAACATTGGCGCCTAATCCTTTACCTCGTCACAAGACCCAACACCGTGACCACGGGATAGTTTGCAAGGCGATAGCACCTGGTTACCATCCCAATGTAGAGGGGTGCTCACAATTACCACAAGCTGCCACATGTCCTCCTATTTAACGCATGTTGCCAAATTGCGGGGGGTCACTCCTTAGTAGATGTCGCGTTGTTTACCCGTGTGCAATTAATCTGCATCGTTGATCTCCTCTTCTCATGAACAATAGAATCACGCTTTTCTCCAACCTCCTCCCCTAGGCCTATAGGCACAATCGCATACTTGCCACTGTAAACTGAGCCATCTTCTATCTTAACCATAACGTCGTAATCGGTATAGTGTATTTCTTGAACAAACTATAAGATTAGAGATAATTCCTTCAAAAAATAATTATATGATATTTGCCATGGTTTGATAATATTTGGCATGAAGATTCGATGATCAAGTGATTACTGGCATTTAGTGATGGGCCAAGAGCAATACCAAGAATTCCCCTGATCCAAATTCACTGTAAGTCGGAATTGCCTCAACTTCTACATCCAGAACAACATTTAATGTCAGTGATTAATAACGATTGCAATATTGATATCAAAATGAGGTTTATATAAGGATAGTGACACCTAGCATCTCAAAATCATGCAAAACATAGTTTATATCCAATTCTGCAGGCATTGATGGAACTCTCAAGCAATACATTTAGGAAGGAAAAACTTCATTAAACATTTCAAATTTAATCAATAATAATTATAACACATTTTGGGTAGATATTTCTGTACAAAGGTATAATCTATAGGGTGGGGGTGGAGGGAATATTAGAGAAAACATATACCATTTTACATACATTTTAATTCATATATTTCAAAGAGAAAAATACATAAGCACGAATCTTTTGTCAAACCTTCACATATTTAAATTTTTTACAGATTTAAGAAAAAAACTGATCCTTTTAAACACCTAAGTCAAATGGAACTCCATATGTTTGTTGAACTGGCGAGATAATAGTTTATAGATATTGTTGAGTGGAATAACATTGTGTATAGACATGACTTAGAAGGAATCTACCAACTTGCGTATGAAATGGTGAATTGGCCCTCTCCTGGCCTTCCTTCAAGTGCAAATCCAGGGCATGATGAATTAGAGAGTTCATTTCCAGGTGGCTTCCCTGAGGAGTGCAATCTAAGAGCTTAATCAAGATCCATTGCATATGTGGAAAACCAGGGAGAATGGATTTAACATCCAAATCCTTTATTCTATGATTCTTCCATTTAGAGAGAAAGTCACACTTGAAAGCCTTGTTACACCACAACCTCTTAGACAGATAGCACAAGTATTTATAAATACATAGAGAGCAATTGTTCGCAATGGGGCTGGAGCGATCCTAGAAACTCGATGACTCGATCAAGATTTTTGTTTTAAGAGAGTAGCCATCCTGCATATCTTCTTCATTAAAAATGTTGCGAGGAGATTTGTTTCAAGCCAAAGGATATACTTCACCTACAACAATTGTTCTGTCAAAACTATTCGGCAGGGAACCGTGACAGGTGGAACAATGATCCCAAGGTGTCGAAAGATAGGGATATCAACATCGGGGTACCACCTTTCATATGGTATCAATAATTCACTAGGGCCGATAGGACGATACAGATAGACCGGATGTTGCCACACCGGGCCACTAGAGCACCAGGCCATCGACCTTCAAACACTGTGCCTTCAAGATTCTTTCCTAGTCTGATCTATTAATTGACAATAACATTTGATGTTGGATCACTGTCGATTCTATCGTGATCGACGGTCAATCTTCTCCCTCATTGAAATATGGATTCTCTCCCGAGGACTTGCAAAATCCAGTTCTCGACTCCGATCTAGATCTCTCTCCTTAAGGAAAATATATATATTCAGATCCATGAACTCGACAATATTTGTACACATAGGGTTTAAACCCCTTTGTAGTGCATTGATCAACCTGCTTTCTGAGTGGCAAGAGAAAATGTGATTCATGTAAAATATTTGTTATTGCTTCATGTAAAATATTTGTTATAACAATTATTGACAGGCTTTAAAATCAAATCATTAACACCCGATGGGACCCTCAAGATTCTATTAGATCGAAAAAAATTCTGAGTCTGTTGCAAATTGAGTTTTAATACCCTGGGCGCTTGAAATCTCGATAGCCCAATCTACCAAATCGACTATTCGCTTATCAAAAACTGACAACATTTGCAAACACAATTGATCACCTAACAACTTCATCCAAACTAAACTCTTCGGTGGTTCGGGGTTCAATTGAACTTTGTTGACGGAGATTTGGAAATGTTTCATAAAAGGAAAGGCGATGGATCCGACACACAGAACAATGCTCCTGACTACCGGCTGATCCAGACTTCATACCCATTAGTAGCAGGGATCTCTCGTTGTTCCGTCGATCCTGTATCTAGACTAGGTGCTATTCTTTCCCATTTCCCAATAGTACCCTATGATCAATGGTTGGCATTCAAGCATCCAACGATCCAATGGACAGAATTTATGGCGCACTTGAAAAGAAAATTCGACAACTAAACATGTTGTCTTTAGACAGATGAAATTTAAGACAACCATAACTGTCTTGTCCCCCATTACAACTCTGTCATGTCTTTATGGACATTTAATGACAATTAATGAAGAACTTAGTGCCAAGCTTTAACGCATTTACCATGAGAATTCTTCTCATAAACGCACTAAGGGACGGTTCGAACTGTTAAGAAATTCTCATTACTTAAATCCAGAAGTCTTAATTCAGACAATCTTCTTTGAGATTGGATATAACAGGTTAGTATTAGAACCTATTTTCCATTATTTTATATAGAACTGCAAGTTATTTCTTTTAAGCAAAACTTACACTTTGTCGATCACTTGTAGGAATTCACGGAGAAAAATGACTCAAAAAAGCAAACTGAAGCAAACAACTAACAATGAAGACGACATTGAAAATAACCCCAATTCGACATTCTTCTATGATACCAGATTCAATATTGGCATGCACAACAATATGGAGTGGAGCAAAATTTACGATTTCTTCCAACAAGGAGATTTCACTGATGAATATGAGTCAGATGTCAATGATTTGGTCGATGTCAAAGCATTGCAACTTCACAAAATTGTTGCCAGACCAACAATTGTTCCCTATTATGACATGGTACGATGGATAAGCTCCCATACTGATATCTCTACATGTATTGTTGCTAATTCATCAAGCCAAGTTGTTGGTTCCTTTAGACCTAAAGATGTTAATAATATGTATAGGTAAAGTCGGCCCACAACCAAGCTTGATGACAATTTCATGAATGAATTCATAAAAGAAAAAGTCAAAAAGGAAGAAATGTAAATGGCTCATTTGATTAGAGAATGGTGGTATGACCCTGATTATTTCAAAGTCATAGGTGAAAAAATATATCATGTTACTAGACTGAAGAAAGCCCCAATGTTAGTTGCAAGTGTAAGTGTACTTACCCCTTTCCCTCTTTTAGCTTGGAACTGGTCTCTCGTTGAGGAACCAATTCACTTATATTGTTCTAAAATGTGGGCAATCAATTGCAAAAATAATTTCTATGATATCTGTAATTTTTTCATGGTCCCGTTGCATATACTTTTGAAAAACCTGCCAGCCCCAAGATTCAATCAAGACGCCATGAATGCCATAAAAGAAATAGGTGATTGGTTTATAGATGAAGAATTTTCATACATTAGGATCTTTGGTTGTGAAGACCCCCCTCATCTCTTGCCCTGACATGTCCCATAAATGCTAGCATTAAAATAAATTGCATACCATATTGTCACTGTCGGCATTGCAGTCACTCTGGCTAAAAATTCAAAAAAACAATGGCCTAATTTCCCGATTTCACTAAGTATTTATACCTTGTCAAATCTAAAACATGCTAAAAAAGAGATTGAGTCACTGGATCGAATCTGGCTGGCCCATGGCGACTTTAAGAGACATGATCCAACAAAGGTTGTCATAAAACACTGTGTTGCGGTGAAAAGCAAAACATATATTCATGAACACATTCCTTTTGACATTGTTTTTCAGGGGGCAATGCACTTCCATGAAGTAAAACAAAGAATTGATGTCATAAGAAATAGTGCTAATTTCTTGCACTTTATTGAATGACAACTTAACAGAAAGTAATCTTTCCTTAAGGAAAACAATAGAATACAAGGAATTGTAGAAGTTGAGGAAATTGAAGGAGAGGATAAAAATGAAACAAAACTAGCTCCTAGTGCTTCTTCAACAGAAACATAAGTTCAGAAATCTTCACAAGAAAATATTGTACCAGGAAAAGAAGACTCAAGCAGAGAACATACCCAGACACCTGACAAAGTGGCTGAGACAAACACATAGTTGAAAACCAACACAAACATCAACTTCTCCCAAACAACACTTGACCATATTATTGATCCCATCAATACTACTCCCATAACTTCAATTCAAGGAAGCCTAGTTACCATTTCTTTCAATATTGATAACATTTCTCCCATAGAAGATATTGTTCTGTCTTTAGATTATTTTTTCTTAGATGACAAAACCAAAACTATAGAAAATAGAAGGTCCAAAAAGAGGAAAACGACCCACCATGAAGAAATCACACAAGAAGTAACTCAATTATGGAGTGCTACACATTTGGACGATGAAGAATTTGTAGTGGAAGTTTTTGATGCGTTCGGGGCTTTTGCAACTGCCAATAACTGGTCTGTTACAAGATTAACCAACCAGCTAAGGAAAGAGAAGAATAGAGTAAAGGAACTTCTCGAGCAATAAAGGATACAAGAACACAATTGGCAACATAAACATGAAACTTGTGTCAAGGCCATCACATAAGCAAACAATATTTCTCAAAATATCATTGCAGAGTTGACAAAAAAATGGATGCAATTAAAATTGAATGTGACAGAGACCTGGCCACATTTGTTGCAGAGAGAGAGAAAATCAACAAAGACAATGAGAAGCAAATAGATACGTTGACTGATGAACTAGAAGAGGCCAAAATAAGGAATCAACGTTTATAAACCCTAAGCAAAGAAGCAATACAACTTAATGCTAAATTATCATCTTCACAAGTATTGTTCTATTCAAAGTTGTATTGATTAAAGAACAACATGAACAAATCCTGCAGTTTTTTGCGGAGTCTCAGTCACTATATAAAAAGAAAAAATCTCTACATGTTATTTTTGATAATTTGAAATTATGGGAGGCACACATTAGCACTTTACCACCAGAAGACACCAAAATGTCTGAAGAAGAAAAAATCCAAATACAAGCTTCACTTTATTCTTGGAAGCAACTTGTTTGTTTTCACACAATCTCATTGAAGAAACAAGTAAAAATTGCTCAATCTTATGGGATTTGACAATGGATATCATTGAAGAATATGAATTGCCTCATGTGCAATTTATTGGAAAATCAATTCCATTATCAAATTGTCTTTCAGATCTGCAGCAACAGATAAACTCAAGGTCAAACAGTATCAACAATTTGAATTTTTGGACCATCAAAAGTGTGCAACAATTAGTCAATCGTCCAACACAATGTTATAAACAATGGATAGTTTCTTATCTAAATTTTTAGGTAAACAAGAGGAAATTGCCAGGAAAATTTATCGATGCAAATTAAACAAGGAAATTTCCCAACCTTCGTTAATTGAAACCATGTTACAAAGAGTTTCCTTATGGCAAAAGCAAGCACAAATGCAACCGGAAAAAGTCAGCACAGGTGCCACTGGACTTCCCCAGAATATCTCTCCTTGATATCATTTATCAAGTCAATTTTAGATAGCTACGCCTATTGATTCCACCCAAGCAAGCAATAGGTTACATAAGTTTGCATGTAATCTCCTATTTATTGTAATTCTATACAGAAAAAATAAGATTGGAGTTTCCAGAGAAAATGCTATCTACATTGTTGTAAAATCCTTTATGTTTTAAGTTTTTAGAACCTTTAATTGCACCACTTGCTACATGTTTTATTGCTCTTAGTACTATTATTCAACACTAGTGATATGTTCATTTTTGAAAAGCTCTGTTCTCTTTTTTGGTGGTTCATTTATGAATATAAGATTTATGTTCTGCGTTTTTGCAGTGTTCTTAGAATTTTCAGAAAAATCTTATTGTTCACTCTTTAAATGAACTAGAACATAGATAATGTGGAATTGCACATCAGTTTCTGTATTGATACCTATTCAACAAATGTTTGTTGTGCCCGTTACTGATATGCATAAGTCTAATTTATGTTTATGGATATGGCTATACCAATTATCTAACAATTAAATAAATACAACCATACAGTCGGGATCCAATGCATCTCCAATCAAACTAATAATGTCAGTAACTAAACAAATGTACAACTAACATTAACTAGAATTGACTAAATGGGTTGGCAAAAAGCTTAACAACTACA
>WSFP011474243.1:0-17239 GCA_009831015.1 Picea engelmannii
TTTGGCCACGAAAAATTCGAATCACTCTGGCATGGCCCTTACATCATCCAACATTGCCTCACCAAAGGCGCATACATCCTGGCCTCCCCTGACGGCCTCGCACTCAAAGAACCCGTCAATGGGTTATACCTCAAGAAATTTTATGCTTAAACGTAGTTCAACTACTTTAGGTTATTTTTTCTTTTTTTAGCGTTTTTAATCTTTTTTTCCCTCATCTAAACTATCCGTTGTGCTGTCAACAGATGACTCCTCCACCAACTTACCACATTGGTTACGCCGACGGTGCCAGCCGTTGGACACAAAACCTCACTTCGACTGCTTGGGCTCTCTACACCCCTTCACATGAAATGCTACATTCCAACGGCATCTGTTTAGGACCAGCAACCAATAACCAAGCTGAATACACTGCTGTCATTGGCCTCCTGACCGACGCTCAACATCATCATATTCGTCACCTTAGGATTTTCCTCGACTCTCAACTGGTCGTTCTTCAACTCAACAATGTGTACCGTGTACGCAATCCATGCCTCTTTCGCAAATACCTGCAGGTTAGATTATTATCCTGACATTTTGATTCCATTACATTTACACATATTCCAAGAGAATTGAATCAAATAACAGATGAAATAGCTAACATGGTGTTAGATTGGCATATATCACATCAAGCTACACACACATAAACATATCATACATCCTGTCACAACATATAGAATAGATATCATCATAAACATCAACCCAAAACACATGTAAAACACATTTGGATATCAAAAAACATGTATACTCATATATATATACGTGGGCCCCTCAGGCCACCCGAATGTTTACATACAAAAAGTACAAAGGCCCGCAGGCCTGTGCCACATCATGGTACAAAAAATCGTCTCACCAGCCTAATCAAAAAGGTATACACAATACAGAATACATCAGGGTGCCTCTAACGCACCCCCGGCTGCCCCTCCCTCAGGAGGAGGTGGTGGCCCCTCCCCACCTGCTCCAGCCGGTGGTGGTGGAGCACCTGCAGGACCCTCCTGCCCTGGAGGCAGACGTCCAGTCGTCATCGCAGCCGCAACAGCTGCTCGCCGCACTAGGCCCCGCCATGGTGTCGATAACCCTATACACTGCTCCAGGAATCCCTCATCCTGGATACGGGTCCACATACCCTCAGGCACGTCCCGCAGCACTGCCTCGAAACGGTAGCGCAAGTCCTCTATCTCTACTCCGGCTACCGCCGGTGGAGCATGTGATGGCCCCGCACCAGGGTCATCAAAGCGGCACCTCTGCGCCAGTCTCTCGGCCCCTGCTGGACGCCCATCAGCCTCGTCTCGTGGATGCCTCTCTCCACGCAGAGGTCTCCCCTCTCGCTGCACTGGCGGTCTATATAAATCTACCTCCCGTCCGTGACGTGTCAAGTCTGCACATGCACCAAACAACAAACAAACAATGATATTAGTGTCTATACATCAAACATATGCACTAGTATATCAACCGCATAACATAAATCACAAACGACAAAAAAACATCACATACCTCTGTGATCGAACACCTCCCCAGGAGGCAATACCATATCCAGGTCCCCTCGGAAATCCACCCCAGCATAGGGGAACTGCAGAATGACCTGCGGCATCTGCCGCCATATCTGCGCTACCTTCGTAGTGAAGTAGTGCCCGCCTTCGCCACCGCCGTGGCGAACCAATATCTACGACCACCACTGCAAGCGTGGCTCTCGTACCCCTGGTTCCTCTAGTAGCACCCTCGGGCGCAGCATCGACACCCTCTCCAAGAAGAAGGCCACCAGGATGGAGCCAAATGCGAACCCCCCCCTTCCTGTGGACCAAAAACAGTCCAGCTGCGCAATCATATGAGCATGTAGGGTCAAACCCCAGGCGAACCGCTTGCGGCCCACCACTACCCTCTCCATCAAACTCAACTCCCCACCACTGATCCGGTGAGGTTCTCGGGACCCATACACCTGTACTATCATCATTGCTATGCAGCGATGAAGCAGAGCATCGATCCCACTAATCCTCACTGATGTCTCGGTCATGTAATCCTCGCCTGAGCAGTATTTCTCGGTGACAGTACGTAGCTGAGTGTCCCTCGGTAGCGCAGGCACCACCGGCAACGGTGTCCCCTGAAAGGGGAGCCCTGTCAGAAAGTATACATCCTCCACAGCAGTGAAGGTGATCTTCTCTCCTCGCACGAGGAAGCAGTGTCGATCAGGACTCCACATATCAATCAGAAACTGGAGCAAATACTCCTGTTCCTGTATCAATGGGCACTCAAAGAACTTTAGCAACCCACTAGTTGCTAAAGCTGCTCGAACTGCAGGCTGTCCATCGGCCACAGCATCGGCCACAGCATCCCGTAGTTGTGACCAGTCTCTCTCGTGCCACCGCACATCCATGGTCACTACTCACAACCTGCACACAACCCAGAGTCCTATATTAGTTTAGGTAATCATCCAATACATAAACAGAGCTAATTTTTTCACCCTAAAACCTTGCCTCAAAGGCGCGGTTTTATCAACCACAGGCGCGCGCACATGCGCACCTGTTCACTATACAGGCGCGCTCATGAGCACGCCTGTCAACTATACAGGCGCGCTCTAACGCGCGCCTATCATACCCATAGACACGCTCGTGAGCACGCCTGTTAGTCTCACAGGTGCGCACTCATGCGCACCTGTCCAACTCACAGGCGCGCCCTTGAGGCGCGCCTTATTTACCTACCCACGCGCACACATGCGTGATTTTTCATGGTACAGGCACGCACTCATGCGCACCTTCCACTGAGTCACCCGCACATGTGGGCCCACCCTCTACCCAAAAACCCCCTAAAACCCCCGTACGACCCCCCGTACCTACCCTGCCCAAAAATTAGAAACCTATAGCTATGCAGGATGTTCAGACCACTAACCTGAATCTCACATGCCGGGAAACGGATGTCTCGTGCTCTCAGAATCACTCAATATCCTTTGTATCTGCTCTGGAACTCACTATCGCAGAAGGTACAAATGAGGTGGCAATGTTGGCCCTACAACTATATATAGGGTTTTTCCCAAACTTCCACTCACCATTCCGGGAGCCCACGGCGTCCATTTTTCGAACCGTCTTCAGCCACGAGATCAACATCCCGTCACCTACATCATGGTTGTCCCTGGGCCACTTTTCATCCTGAGCCCCCAGGGCGCCCTTTTTTTCATATCATGGCCAGGTACGCACACGCATTGTCACATTTATCTAATACATGTTCATATTTGTTATTCTCTACAGATATTGTTCCTTCTCCATGTTTTCTTTGATGCCCAACAGGTGTTTAGCTATATTGATTTTTCCCAGTGTCCTAGCACTACTTTCCTTATCAAGGTCTAACAAAATTTTACTTATCAAAGAGAACATTTCCTCACAAGAATTCATCACTTCATTAGCTCTCCCCTTCCTTTCTGATATATTCTACTCCCATACCTTCAGTAGGATATTTCCTCTAGTTTGTTCTACGATGGACAATTTGGAGCTTCCAACCATCTCTATCTTTTCCGTATCTATAACAACGTCTTGGAAAGTGACCCATGTTGCCTCGGCTTCTCTTTCTCTCAAAGAAATATTTTCTAACACTTGATCTATCGTCTGGAAATGGTTTTGAATAGTTCCTAATTTTACAAGAACGTTTTTTTGAGCCGTTAATACCTTAAGTCATATTTCGGTGGCCTGGGATCTGAACACTTTTATGTCTAAAACTTGATTCTCGGCCACATCCAATTTTGATTTCAACTCTATAATTCGTTGCCCCTGCTGGCATACCTGTGTTTGGATAATTTGTGCCTACTAGTGCACCTGCTGGAGGTTGGACCTGAGCTTCTCGATCTCTTGCAAGTTGGCTATTCGAGCTTGCTCAAGGCTTTTGCTCACCTCATCCATGACATTCGCTTTAGGAGTAGCCACTTTAGCTTCTAACTTGTTGATCAAGAGGTTCTTTCATTTCAACTAGGCCTTCGACATTCCAACTGAGTATTGATTTGTTGTAGCATAATCCCCTAGTCTTCTTGCTATCTCATTTGTGAACTCTTCCTCTTTCGCGACCTTTCCATCTGTCATGATTTTAAATTTTTTAGCCATTACACCCTCCCTTTGATATAATCCTTGCCTCACCATGGCCTTCCTTTTTTTATCAAAGAAAAATTCGTAGGGAGGCATCTCCTCTACGGAAATGGGCATCAGTTCTTCATTGAAGATCCACCCCGCATCGGGATCCCCCTTTTTGAATTGTAAGGGTGTGACAATGGCAATCGGACTGTCGATTTCCTTGGATGGTTGTTTCAAGGTAGCCTCTGTGGCCAGCTTGTTTGACGTGAGAGGTAATGAGTCACCTGACCCCCTTCGAGGGCATCTCTATTTGACCTTGGGCCTATTTACTTGGCGTACCCTTTTTGAGGTTTCCTACCTATTGGTAGGGGATTTTGGCTCATCTCTCTGAGGTTCCTACCTCCCCTATTTTCTCTTGGTTCTTCTCCTTGTTAGGACTTGAGTCTTTTGAACCTTTGACCCCCGTTTGCGGTGTGACCAGAAGCTTTGGGGTGTCACCTTGTAAAATCTGAGGGAGACAACTTCGCCGATGCTCCTAGAATTTAAAGAAATCGGCCTTATCTCCAGGTGGCAGGGCTTGAATCCAACTCAGGACTTCCGAGTAGGACCTCACACCCCAAAATATTTCATCATGAGGGCAATCCTCATGTTCATATCTCTTCAGGCCACAACTTGCCAGGTGATTGCTCACAACCCTACTAGGGTCGTGCTTCTTGAACTCAATATCCATTAGCTTCATTTATTCTAAAAGCATAGCCTCAGCTTTGGCATGGCCAAAATCTAACAAGGAATATGCACCAATATGAATAGGGAAGGGAAGTCATACCTTCATTGATACTCCTTTGAGCTCTTTTATTATTCCGTCGAGCATAGTCTGCCTGGTGATCTCGCGACACAATAGCTTATTTGGCAAAAATAGTGGTAGAGCATATGGGGGGACAGAGGTGACGAAAACGTTGATATATGAAAATTCTGCCTATACATACCAATCTTTCATACTACTTAGGTTGGTCACGGTGCTATCCAAAATCCTGGGTGGTGGCTGGCCGAAGATGGCGACATGCAATGGCACCATTATTTAGTTGAAGATTTTGTAAATGAACTCTTTGGCATTATCCTCCAAAATATTTTAGTGGTAGACTTTAATAGGCTCTATATTAGATGGAGTCCAGCTCCAGTTCATTGATGGGAAGGGTGTCATGAAGCAGATGGCATCCATGATGTAAGCAAACATAAATAAGGAAGTTGCTTTCTTACCTACCCTCTGTGGTCGATATTCAGTAATTCAACTAGTCAGACTGTCAGACAATAGTTTGGCCCAGTTGAAGGAGAATCCCTCGTCACTTGTATGAATGAGAGGTACCCATGGGAGGAAACAATGGGTAGTGACCTCCCTCCCATACAACCTACAGGCCATCATTGCTATGTACTTGAATTGTGGCTCCAAGGAGGAGATTGAATAGATCTCGTTAGTGTCGGCTCTGAATTTCACGGGGTGTGAGACCCAATCTCTGATCAGATCGAACAAACTTATTGCATACTGCTCACACTCCTTCTTCTTGAAACCTTCTAGAAATTTAGCATTGTGGGTGAGGTTCAGTGTGGGTGACAATTTATACATTGTCCACAAATATTTTGGCCTGAAAGTCCCAATCATTACCTTCTGTTCACTGATAATATTTCTGGTTGGGATATCCACGTGGTCCAGTGCCCACCTGATCATATCATAATAGGGAAGAAGCTGGGGCATTTCCGCTATTTTGTTCATCTCTGATTGAGTGACAATTTTGTATTTGGTTGATAAGTCGTCATTCTCATTGTCGCAAGAATCATCCGAAAATCTTACAGACTCGGATTGTAGAATGTTGGAAAGATATGACCAGCTCTTGATAGCATTAATACCCTGTGGCAAGGTATCAGAAACCACGTCTAAACCATGACCTAAACTCTCGACAACTGCCTTGGACATTTTTCGTCGAGCCATGATAGAGAAACATGCAACTGGACCTCCTGTTGAAAAAATTGAAAAGCATGAAACAACAGTTATCCTGGTGAAATGGTTCTGTGTGCAAATAGAAATGAAAACTGAAATAATGAAGGAAAAAATTTCCATCTTGGTCATTTAAACCCATGGGTTTCCTTGCCAAGAGAATGGTCAAATCGCTTGATAGAAAGATTTAGAAGTATAAACGAAATCCTATTGTCTGTCACCTCACTACAATTCAAATAAATGCCATAAATGCTTGACGAGTAGAAACACGAAAAAATTCAAAAACATTTAAAAATCACTCCGTAGACGATGCATGTTAAAGGTTGTTTAATGCCTTGATTAATCCAGTTTATTTCCTTTAATTATGTACGTTTTAGTCTTTAATCCCCTTTTTTGGCGTTTGTCGTATCGAAAGATTTCACTCCTAACTTTCGAGCCCCCAAAACCCAAAATCCCGATGATGCAATTTATTTGATTACGCGTGATCTGACTTAAGCTCTTAATTAGCCCACACTTAATTAATGAATATCGTGACTTCACAACTTGGAGCTACAAAGGTGTTGCTTTTTGGGAGAGTGATCGCCGAGTCGCGAAATCACGGTCGTGCTGAACCAAGGTTTAAAATTATTTACTCCTGACACTAACCTGGGTAAACTTTAAAACCGTTATTGCCACTTTGCGTGTCAGGATACTAAGGACAGTGGGTAGCGTCACGAAATAAACGAAATCCCGAAACTAGTTTTTTGGCTTTTAAGTATAACATCTCACTTATTTAGGAGAAAAGGCGGCTCCAACATAGGCTCCAACTAGGGATCTTGCCTCCTCATGGGACGAGAAGAACAGTAGACAGAGTGCTTGTATGGGTAAATGGAGTCATCAGTTTGCTTCTGAGAAACTGATTGGGAAAGGGGATACAGAGAGAACCTTGAGGTTCCAAAATTAAATCTATAAAGCTTACAAACCCGATGCACTTTCTAAGCTTAGCCACTGTCCATGGTAAATTTCCCTTCCTCGAAACTAAAATCGGGTCTGCTCAAGATGGTCCAAACAAATATTAGGAAATTCAACAGGTCCTGTAGGTTTTGGCTTGCATCAATGAAGTAAAATCCATGCTTTTAATCAGGGAGTGTTGCGATAAACCTGAGATATAGATCCAGTTTTGAGAAAGCTAATTACCAGAGCATAGTATGATTTATGTATGATAGCCTTACTGATATCTTAGACATTGCTTCACTGCCAGTGAGCTTGTTCAGTACTCCGGTGAAGTTATCTAGTTTCCTTTATTGAATTTACTTTCACCACTCCAAACTGTAATCTTTCATTTAGATGTTGAGATGAGGGAAATCATTTTTATGAATTTCCTTTCATCATCTCTTTGGACTAGATGGGGGCAATCAATTATGAATTTCCTTTCACCATCTGCCTTATACTTTACTTTTGAAGAGTGGAGTGGGGGCAATAAATTTGTATAAATTATATCGGGGGTGATATCTGTGTAAAATTCATAACAAAGGCCTGTCGAATTGCTTTGAGTGCTCTGGACCAACTTTCTCTTAACCTTCACAACACCCTAGTCCACAAGAAAATAGGGGAGAATTCATTTCCAAGGGTCTTCTTTTGAGAAAGACTTAACCATTCGAAAACTGTTGAAAGACCTATGAGAGTTAGGATCCACCTACGCATGGCTTTATTCAGCAGGGGACTGAGGAGTCATGAAGATCAGTCTTGTTTCTTGAGATGTTCGCCAGTTTCCCAAATTTAAGTAGAACCTCCTTTCCTCTGTGGATGGTATGGGCAGTAGACCAGAGCTTAAGGAGAGAGGGCCAAGGATGACAAAGGGAAAGAGAGAAGGTTATGGACCTCAAAAAACCAGAAAGTTAACATGCAATCCCAACTCAGGTGAATCCATCATACTTGTGAGACCACTACTATGTTTAATTGATATTCGTTTGAAAACCCAGATACTTTGGAAATTCATCCCTTGCCTTACCACTTCATTTTATTCTTGAAAAAAAAAATATTCTTTGTCACCTGTTTTGGGTGGGTCAATTTCCGGATACCTGACCGTCCCTTTCTCCTTTCGCACTTTGGGATGTAATTCAGAGGCCTGTATGAAACAACACAAAGGGCATCATGTCTTTAGGATTTATGGGATCCTGGGTGTAAAACTTTATGTCTCTACTTCTAGGAAAAAAACAGTGTGTTTTATTTGCGATGAAAGTGAACTTATCAAAAAAAATTATGAAAAGAAAAAGGAAAACAAACCAGTATATACAATGGAGATTTGGGACTCATTTACTGCATATAGTGCTTTAAATAACACCCATTGACAGGGGCACTGAGATTTTCGCAGTCCAAATTCTCTAACAGAAATTAATTCTTCCCTTCAGAAGATGAGACTTTGAATGGTCCGTACCAGATATGATCAAATTTACCATGTTTTGTCAAATCTTCCCTCCTAACATCCCATTTCAAAACTAAATCGTTGGGGAGGAAATCCCTGTTTTTGGCTTTACAATCGAAGATTGCTTTCATGTTGTCCTGGTATTTCTGCATCCTTGCGTTCACCTTGGTCCTGCATTTTTGGACCTTGATCAACTAATTTATTCTTCTTGTGACGTGGTTTGATTCTTCTCTCTCATCTTATCAGAGCTTCATTACAGGGAGTGCCAAATTTATAGGTAATACCACATCATTCCCGTACACCATTTGAAAAGGATAAGTACCAATGGATTTCTTTGTACCTATCCGATTTTCCCATAAGGCGTACTTTAAGTGTACATGCCAATATCTTTTGTTTTCGCTCAACACCTTCTTAATTATGGAAATCAAAATTTTATTTGATGATTCGGCTAACCCATTAACTTGAGGGTAATATGTTGTGGAGTGGACCAATACGATGTTATATTTTTGGCAAAAGATGACCATTTCCATAGACTTGAATTCCTAGGCATTATCCGTCACTATATTTCGAGGACAACCAAATCTGGATAGTATGCTCTCTTCCAGGAAATCTATCACCACTGAATCGGTCGCCTTCCTAGTAGGAATAGCCTCCACCCATTTGGTGAAATAATCTGTGGTGGTGAGGATCCATTTGTGTTGAGCACTGGAATGTGGGTTGATTTCGCCTATAAAATCTAACCCCCATTGTTGAAAAGGGGCTTCAGTTTTGACAGGAACCAGAGGTAACGCTAAGAGCTTTTGTTTTCCTGCAAACAACTGGCAAGGGTTACAGGCTATGACTTTGACGTTGACATCTAAGAAAAGTTTAGGCCAATAATATCCTGCCCTCAAGATTTTATAAGTTTTTGCCCTCTAGGCATGATGCCCTTCGCACACTCCTTTATGGAATTCGTTTATGACCCCCTCTGTTTCTGATTCTACCAAAAAAACCAGTAGAAAACCTAAGGGGTCCTTCCAATACAGTTGACTTTCGGATATGCAGTACTTCACCACATGCATCTTCAATGTCCTGGCTTTAGCTGGAGATAGATCGCTAGGGAATTTCAGGGTCAGTAGTTAGGAAACTGTATCTTTATACCAATCTGATAAGACAAACTTCTCTTCGATTCTAAAGATAACTATTGGTCTTCGTGGTCGTTTACGTCCCCTTGTGGCTCATATCCTTGCAGGTTATTTATTCCGAGCACTTTGAAATTTAATTCTTCCAAGAGCTTAGCCAGACCTTGTCCCTTTACTGGTTTCGTCGGTTTTACCTCTAGGTCAAACTCTTGAACTTTAGTGAGCCACCGACCCCTCTTTCCATCACTGTCAGGCTAGACCAATATATCCTTCACAGAACTGGTGGGAACGTATGCAATTACCTTGGAGTGTAGCACATAAGTTTTAAGAGCCTTCAAAGCCTTAACCATAGCATACGCTTATTTCTCCATTATATCATATCTTAGTTCATCATCTCTAAGGATTTTACTAAAGAAGGCTATTGGTTGCTCGAAACCTTGTTCATTTTTCCAGAGGAGTATTTTCGCCACTGTGTGTTCGAAGGCGAACGAGAAAATCAGGAAATCCTTTAGGTAATCAGGGCTTGCTAATATGGGTGCATCGCTGATAAATTTCTTGATGCGTGCAAATGACGCTTTAGCCTCTATCGTTCATTTAACTTCATTGTTCTTCTTGAGCATATCTGTGATCAATTTCACGATTTCAACAAATTTTGGGATAAATCTTCTCAAAAAAATTATTTTTCATAAAAATGATTGGATTTCTTTTATATTCCTAAGAATATATATGGTGTCTATAGATTCCACCCTTTTAGGGTTGATTTTAATTCCGTCTCGAGACACAATGTGGCCCAAGAGTTTACCTTCCTGCATCGCGAAGTGAGACTTCTTGGGGTTTAAAGACAAACCAAATTTTTGGCATTTTTCAAACATTTGCTTCAGGTGTAGCAGATGGTCTTCGTCGGATTTGGAGAAGACAATTAGGTCGTCAAGGTGGATAACCACAAATTTATATTTTTCACCAATGAAGGCGATGTCCATAGCATGCTGGAAGGTAGCACCTACGTTCATCAGACCAAATGGAATTTTTTCATACATAAATGTGCCCCAAGGGGTGGTGAAAGATGTTTTTTCTTTATCATGCTCATTGACGACAATTTGATTATAACCGAAAAACCCATCGATCATCGACATCCTATTTGTCTCGACTACTTTTTCCAAAATGTGATCCATTTTGGGTAGAGGATAGTTATCTTTGAGATAGGACTTGTTTAGATTTCTAAAGTCTACACACAGCCTGATCTCCTTGCTTTTCTTCCTTAAGTTAACCACCCAGTCAGAGTACATGAGAGGTACAATAATTTTTGCGTCTAACAACTTTTTCACTTTTCTTTCGACCACAGGCAGTAAAATGGGGTTGATTTGTTTGAGCTTCTGTCTGAAGGGATTAACACCAGGTTTCAAAGGTATCTTGTGCTCGATCAAAGAGGTATCATAGGTTCTGAGCTCATCATAAGACCATGCAAAGACATCTTTATACCACCCAAGTAAGTCCTTATACTTTCTTTTTATCTCAGGAGGAAGGTACTTTGATAACTTCACTATACTAGGCTCTTTGGTGGTGCTCACATCACAGTCTTTGACCTCCTCTGATTGGGGCTGCAAGGTGGACTTCAGAGGCATGTCATTTTTATCAAACAACCTTTCCAGAGGTATCAGGCCCTTAGGGATGTGATTACTTTTTAACACTAGAAGGCGATGATTTGCAATTTTTTCTTAGAACTCCTGGGGCTCCTCCTCTTCCTGCATAATCCAGGTATGATCATTTTGGTTCTCTTGT
The DNA here is from genome assembly GCA_009831015.1 of Picea engelmannii. Taxonomy (NCBI): domain Eukaryota; kingdom Viridiplantae; phylum Streptophyta; class Pinopsida; order Pinales; family Pinaceae; genus Picea; species Picea engelmannii. Next base: position 11,377 of record WSFP011474243.1, read on the forward strand.
TCAATGTGGGTTTCTGAGAAATCACACTCCATTTCCAAGAAATTTCTGATCTATTCGTCATCTTCGAAGACCTGCCAGTGTTGTATGTTTTTTGGTATGGATGGTTTATGTCTTACCTCTATGTGGTATTTTAATTTGAAAGTGGTAGGGGGTGCGAAAGTCAAAGCTGCTTTGGTCAGTGAATCGGCTTGTTGGTTTTCGACTCGTGGGATGAAATGAACCTTTACCAATGAAAAGAAATGTTCCATTAGATCCCAGGTGCAATTTTTGTAGGACCTCAGTCTTGAGTGCTTGGCCTGATATTGTCGATTTACCTGCTTCACAATTAGTTCAGCATCTCTATAGACCTCTAAGTTCCTTATGCTCATCTTCTTGGCAGCTTCTAGACCCAGGACTACAGCTTCATATTTGCAAATGTTTTTAATGCAATCTACGTCCCATTGTAGCCTGTAAGAGAAAGGAATGACGAATTCATTTTTAGGTGCTACAAAAAGCACTCCCGCACCCGCTCCTTCACACGATGAAGCTCCATCAAAGAACATTTTCCAAGTTCTAGTGCTGTGCATATTTTTAGTTGTCTTTTCGGTTCCGATTTCATCGATGTCACCTTCTTCTGCACAACTTTCTTCAATATCATCAAAGGACAAAATACAATTTCCCAGGTCTTGATCGATGATGTAAACAGGGTAATTGTTAGGATTCTGTGGATCACTTACCGTATATGCCAATCGTGTTTCCTTGTATAACCATGTGAACTATCCACCAAAAACAGGGACTGTGGCATAGGTCATATCCAGCTCAAGGGATCCCCTGAGCTTGGCTCCCCAAGATCTAGATAATAGTAAACCATACTTTGGGGGTATATCGACGACAACTACGTCCATTAGGACATTTTTCGCCAGAATCTGGGCGAGGGTGACTACTAAATCTTTGATCTTGCCCATGCATTTAACTCTCCTTGAATCGAATGAGTAAAGATATCCATAGGGTATGGTGATTCCAAGGCCTAGTCTATCCATAATAGATTTAGGTATTACGTTATGAGAGGCCCCAAAGTCCAACATGCAATTATGCAACATCCGATCGTGCACTTTCAGGGTAATATAGAAAGGGGTGAAGATATATCTACCACCTTCAAAATGTGGACCAAAAGTGATATTAGGATTGTCATATTCCATATTTATTACATCGAAGTGACTCTCCAAATTTGAAAAATTTATCATCTTGGTTATTTGTTTTCAGTACACAGGGTTCTTCGTCAACTCAACCAAAGGTATGGGTATATTGATCTTTTTTGTCTCGCTTTCTAGGTAGAAAAATCCCATGGTTTTATCCGTTTCCTTGGCTGTAACCTCAGAATCCTTCCTATCCATTTTATTTAGTAGCATTGTTTTAATTTCAGTGTTTTTGGTTTCAGGTGTCAGCAGCCTTATTTTTTCACTATGTCATTTCGCATCTTGGTCTCTTTCTGGACGGGCTCGTATATTTCACCCCTAGGAAAAAATTTCTTGGGTTGCAGAGTCGACACAGGTTTTTTTTTGGGCCTGAGATTGTACTTGTGTTGGAGTTTGGTCATTATGGTGTCGAACACTCCTTGATAAGCAAAATCATCAGCATTTTTTAGGTTATTGTCTTTGACCGATGATTGTTTCATGTTTAGGGACTTCTCATAATCTTATTTGGTCAAGTGAGGTTGTACACAGTCATCGCCTAAGTTGTTTACATCTTCTTCTAAGTCTTTGAATTCTTTCATATCATTCCCCCCTATAAATTTTCATTTTTCAGAGGTGCTTGGATCTTTTGGTCTTGATTTTTAATTTGTCTTGGTTGGAACTGAGGATTGGGATTTCTCCTGAATTCTCTCTTAACGTATTGATCAGCTTTGGATTGATCTAGCTCCATTCTCGATATTTTGTTTGATCGTTCTTTTATTATCCTAGACATGTCATCCATTTTGTCATCTGAGGACCTTCCAGACCCAGAGGGACCTGTTTGTTCTCTGAGACATCTAGTTTCTCTATTTCCTATTTCAATTTTCATTTTTAATTTACCCAAAGCCATCATGTTTGACTAAATTTCTATAGTGTCATATTGCATTCGGGTTAGGTCAGCCCCTCTCCTTTATCTTAATAGTAGAGCAAAATCTAGTTCAAAAGATCCTGTGAAAGTTAATTTGGCGGTGGGTTGAGACGGTTTAACTTCAACAGGGATCTTATTATACAACTTGTTAAACCTTTGGATAAATTCCATAACAGTTTTAGATCCCTTTTTCTTTAAAGACCCGATCTCGGTCAAATAGTATAAATGATCCTTTCTTTTTCCCCATTGTTTGAGAAAGAGGTCTTCTAGAGCATTGTAGGATATGATTGAACCTGGCGGTAGGCTCTGAAACCAAGTTCTTACCTGTCCCTCAAAGGTTTGGACAAGAAATCAGGAATACATGTCCTCGTGCTCGAGACCTAGAATATCAACGAATTGATCAAAAAAATTGATATGCTCTGCTGTAGTTAGATCCCCTTCTCCTGTGAACTTGGGTAATTTTTTCATATAGTTTTCAGGTAAGTCATGGAGAGGTACTGGAAGGACCAAGAGGGTGTATCCATCGGCTACTTTGGTGAAAACCCTGGGAGGTGGCTGCTGGTCTTGCCCTCATATTCCCCCTGCTCCTCCTTCGGCGACAACCATGGATAACCTAGGAGAGGAAATCGGTGCATTATAAAGAGGGTTGGAGAATATGTATAGTGACTCTCTGGCTTCCTTGAGGTGGAAAGGGGAAAAATCGAGAAATGTTTTACCAAGGGAGGTGAAAGATGAAAAAGGGGAAGAAGGTATACGCGGACTTGGCTCCTCTGACTTTCAAGATATGTAGATGGGAGAACCCACCAATGTCGAATCCGTGTACGTGGAAACTTATTCAAGGAATTGAGTGATGGAGGGGTTTATATTGAGGGTCAATGGGATGTCAATAGGGATGAGTTTTGAGGCAGGCATGTTTCCCTTCGCAACATAAGAGGTAGACGGAGAGGTCTCAGTTTTGATGTCACCATCTGATATTTTCCTAAGAGGAAGTTCTCACGTGGATGAAGGTTCAAAAGAGGTCTTATCTTGATACTGATTAGACTTGGGCTGATATGCAACCACATTTTGTTTAAAAAGACCCCTTGGTCTTAGTATTTTTTCAGGGTTGAAAATTGGCACTGTCTGTTTGGCATCTGGGTTTTGTCTGGTTTTCTTCTGAAAGGATGCCATCTTACTTTAAGAGTGGAGTCACCAAGTGAATGGTGAAGGTTTATCCTTAACAGGTGTTCTCTGTTTGTTCACTATCAAAAAAAGAAACTTGGAAATGTTGTTTTCTCAAGGGAAAGTGACTACGATTCTTCGTCCTTGGCAATGGCGCCAGAAAGATGTTGTTCCTAAGTCTACACTTAAGTCTATAAAGTGTAGAGTCTAAGCATATGAAAAGAGTAAAATAAAAGGGGGGAGACAAATTCAAGGGATGAGGCTATAGCTGATCTCTGAGCTATCTTTGCTTAACTTCCAAATATTCTTGAATATTGATATCTCGTTCGATGGTGGACCATGCATGTTCAAGCTCTGTCTGGGTGATTCCAGTCTTAAGTATGGCATTGAAAAGATTCAAAGTGATGTTGTTTTGACCCAATAAGCTAGGTTCAATGTTGGTTTTCCTTACGACGGGTGTAGTCATGGGGAGAACAGAGATTTTAAAAGAGGGTTGATGTTTTAAAACACTTATTTCAATTTTAGATTATACGAGGAAAATTGAGTGAAGCCACGTGAATGGTTTAACAAAATCGAAGGTCGTTTTCTATAACTGAGTTAAAATCTTGAGACCGTGTATGAAAACATAGAGTTGTCAACAATGTGGGGCATCAATTTCAGAGGAATTCCACACTGTGGCAAGAGAAAAAAAGACAGGAATACCTTGACGAAAGCATATAATGTAGAAATCTAAATAATTCATAGGTTTTGTACCTGCTAGTAGCTGATACAGAGGAAAAACTGTAAATAACTGGATATCTAGAACCTGATCACCACAGTAGAAGTTGTACTAAATTGCAGCTAAAACATTCATCAAAGACATATATGTAAAAGAAATGACATGAAGCATGAAATATAGAGGAAAAACACATAACTCAATCTTGACGGAATATGGAGTCTTCAAATTGCTTTGTATTAATCCTGGTAAAAGAACTTTTACTATTACAATCTCACCACCGGCCAAAAAAAATCCCCTTCTATTACAATCTTTTTTCTATTTAAACAAACTTTTGAACATCTAGAATTCCAATCATTCTGGAAAATTGTCAGTTACAAATGGAAAATTGGAGCGTTTCATCTCCTCATATTTGTCTTCCCTTGTAAGGGCAGAGCACCTTCCTTTCCCTGCCCTTTGGGCTCTAGAAATAGAACAGGTTGACATTTGTCATCATTTAGCACGAGAAACCTTCCCCTTCACCTGCTCAATGCAAATGACACACCTCTCCACCAACTGGGCTATCAACCTTGAAGGCTCTGCTTGGTTGCTTGCTTCAAAGGTGTAACAACTCTTCACCAGCTGTGCAACCTTTTCCCTACTTGTCGATCCTCTGTGATGATGGAGCATAATTGTCAACTTGGTTGTACTAGCCATTTGTCCACTTGGGCCATATCAACCTGGATTATCTAGGATATCTCCACTTGTTCCTTCTCCATGTTTTCTTTGATGTCCAACAGGTATTTAGCTATATTGATTTTTCCTAGCGTTCCAGCACTGCTTTCCTTATCAAGGTATAGAAAAATTTTACTTATCAAAGAGAACGTTTCCTCACAATAATTCATCACTTCATTAGCTCTCCCCTTGCTTTCTGATGTATTATGCTCCCAGACCTTCAGCAGGATATTTCCTCTAGTTTGTTCTGCAATGGATAATTTGGAGCTGCCGACCATCTCTATCTTCATCATAGCTATAACAATGTCTTCGAAAGAGACTAGTGTTGCCCTGGCTTCTCTTTCTCTCAAAGAAATATTTTCTAACACTTGATCTATCGTATGGAAATGGTTTTGAATGGCTCTTGCTTTTACAAGTAGGTTTTGTTGAGTCGTTAATACCTTAATTCAAATTTTGGCAGCCTGGGATCTGAACACTTTTATGTCTAAAACCTGATTCTTGGCCACATCCAATTTCGATTGCAACTCTATAATTTGTTTCCCCTGCTAGCTTACCTATGTTTGGCTAATTTGTGCCGACTAGCGCACCTACTCGAGGTCGGACCTGTTGGATTACTGAGAGGGGGAGGTGAATCAGTAATAGAGAAATTTAGTGCCTTTTAACCATATAATCCAAGTGCTATATCAATGAAGCATTATTATCCAATAACTGCAGAGTAAATAAGCAATGAACAAATGAAAAATCATGCACATACACAGTACACCAGTGTTTTACGTGGAAACCCAAATTGAGATAAAACCACAGAATGCTTTTTCTTATATGTCTTGAAGAATTACATTCATTGGAAGCACCAAATTCCTTTGTTTTCCAGCTGCAACTGGAAGGAAGCTCCAACCCCCTAGTTTCTCAGGCTACAACCTGAGGGAAGCTCCAACTCCCTAATTCTCTAGCTACAACCAGAAGGAGGCTACAACCCCCTATGTTCTTTAGCTACAACCGGAAGGTGGCTACAACCACCTGTCCTTGCCCCATCCTTCCACCCTGAAGTAGAAGTAGAATGATGGAACCACTGTCACACTATCACTGTGAGATATACCATTGTAAACCTATAACAATAAATATGAATCATGCATCAACCATGCATCAACCTGTAATCAACCTGTACCATAAACAAGTGCATCAACCATGCACCAA
>WSFP011474247.1:0-17239 GCA_009831015.1 Picea engelmannii
TTGAGTGAGGGTTGAGGAGGATAAAGAGAAAGGAACACAAGGAGGAATGTGTCATTCAGTCAAGGTAAAATGACATTGATTTACTTCTCCATTTTTATAATATAGATCTATGTGTTTTCCTCTCTATATATTGTTTTATTCAACTACAAATGATAGATTTGATCTCTCCTTGAGTAGATCATATTAGATCTAGACTAGAATTATTATGTCCTAACACTTGGAGAATTTGTAGATTGGTGTATGTTCATCACTTTTTTGTAGGAAGAATATTGTAGGATCGAGAGATGAATATCATAACCTGCATCAACTAGGACATATGAGGAAAACTTTAATTAAAGAGGTATGGCACTCTCTCTCTTAGTGTAAAAAGGAATCAATTTGTTTAGATATAGGGAAAACATATAGTTATATATATTTGTTGTCTATATTGGACCAAGGGCAGGTCCAAGGGAGGTCTGTCTTATTTGTAGGATAGATTTATATGTAATAGAGATGAATAAGGACTTGTGCTAGGGAAAATGACACCCACAACTAACAATTATTGAACAATTTTTCCAATCTCTTTTTTCTAAGTGAATAAGTGGAAATAAGGGAGAAAATTGGGGGGAAGACTTCCAGGTAAAAGTGGGATGGAATGATCATGGGGACTATCGGCCCTTGGTTATGGAAGAAAGAAAAAATTAAAGTAGAAAATTCAAAATGCGAACTGCGCAGAAGACACAGTGACTAATACTGGGTCGAAGTGAGCAAAAGAGAAGAAAATACAGAGTGAAGTAAGAGAAAGCAAGTCGTTGGATGAGGAGATCGAGGATGATATATCAACAAGGAAGAGGGATCATGGACAACTCATAAAGAGAAAGAATATGTCAACGGATGCTTTAAAGCACCGCGTGTGAAGGAAGGAAAGACAGGCTAGCGAAGCCCTGAAAACACAGGTCAAGTTGACCTAGGGTTTTAGACACCTAGGGTTTTGGCATCTAGGGTTTTGACACTTAGGTTTTAACCTAAGGTTTTCCGAGAGCTATTGTAATGTATAAATAAATTTCTAAAGAAACTGGGATGGGTTGGTGCTAAGTTGGTTGAGAGTCCATTGTTGTTGTGTGATCGAGTGAGTACTATTGTGTGAGAGAGAAGTGTTGTGTGTGAGATTCTTCTGGTATTGTAACATCTTCAGCTAGGTGTGAAGGTCAACCCTACAGTTGGGTGCATAGGGAGGGGACATAAAGAGATAGAAGAAGAGAAGATCTGCTAGCCAAGAGCGCAGATAAGAACTATATGCTTCCATATTAATATATCATAAAGCACAATTATGTGGACATAGCCCTAGGGAGAGGGTGAACCACGTATATCTTGTGTTATGTGTGATTCATGTTGTGTTCTCTGTCATTGGATATGATGTTATTGTGATATTGTGTTAGATATGAAATATAACTTGCGCAATAGGTTTAAGGAGGATAAAGAATAACTAGGATATTGTGTGTTGTTGTTGTGAATCCACTCTGCATTTCCTCTGGTTGTAGACACCTGTGTCCTGCAACCCCCTATAGCTAATTCAGGTGAGAACGCATTTGCTTCATAGGTTTTGCCGAAAGGACCAACAGTTAGGGCTTGTTGGTGCATTGTTAGAGCTGAACCCTGGCTCTGCCCTTGTGACAACAAATGGTTCTGTTGCCGGGATAGGAATCTTCTTGAGGGAATGTCAAGTTGGTTTCCATCGAAGAAAGATATTAAAAAATGGATAGAATATCAAGAAAATGACTTCTTTGAAGCCCAAAACAAGAACCCTAATCTTAGTAGAGAGGATTGGTTGGGAATATATATCTTTACTAATATACATGATATTTTCTTTGGAGGAATCCATCTGGAGCTATATGAGTGGCTATCTAGGTTAGCAAATACCCAGTTCGAAGTCAGACTCAGACCACCTATTGTTTGGACAACGACATTGATCAAGAAGGTCAAGAGAGTTGATAATGTCATGTCAAGAGCACTGGATCACTAGTTTGATAGCACCATTGGAGGGTATATCACTGAGTTTGTTGTTGACAAAGTGGAATCGTATAGTCAAGAAGAGAGATATTTCTTTAAGGGACCTAGAGGAAAATTTTTACATTTTCTAAAGTTGAAGATCAAGATGGTATTGCATGAGAAGAACATCTTGAAGATACAGTAATCAGTCAAATCGGAAGAGCTAATGTTCAAAAATTTAGACAATGACAATGACACAGAGGTTGGACATATGCGCAGTGCGAGAGTGTTCAAAGAATTTCATCTCACGAACCTATTTAAGAAGAACTACGAAGATGAAGGGTTCTACAGTGAAGAAGAGGCAGATTTGAAATACGAAGAGCATTTAGAATCCTCTAGGACAGAGGAACCTCGCCAAGAATATCTAGAAACTTCAAGAACTGCACTGATTGTTGAAGTAAGTACTATTATTCCTCCTGTTGCTTCAACAACGTTAAGTAACCAGAGTAACCTAAGTCATCATAATGCTTAGAGAACTATCACTAGTATCCCACTACATACTCAGTTAGGAAACCTAGGCATATCTATGGCAGATGAGATGAGGCTACCCACCTTTAGAGGAGATGGATCTAAAGATATCGATCAACAATCGTTTCTACGTGAAGCTATGTGGAGTATTAAGAATATCACCAACAAAGTTGTCAAATGAGCTCAGTTCAGTTCTACACTAAGAGGTTGTGCACTGAGCTGGTACATGAAATTCATCCAAGGAGCTGCACCTAAACCATTGAACGCCATTAATATTGTGCTAATTTACAAATTCAATAAACCTAAGTTAGAGTGGCAGTGCATTACAGAACTAAAATAAATCAAGCAGAGAGTAGTTGAACTTGTATGGGATTTTGATCAGAGATTTAAGACCTTAACATGCTATTTGATTTTTCAGATCCCAGATGAGAAGAACAAGGAATGGTTCATTGCTGCCCTCTTAACACACATCAGATTTCCTTTGATGCAACAGAAGATTTCTTTGCAGGCTGAGGCACTAGATATCACCATGAAATTAGAATAATCCCCTATGGGAGAATCCATCTTAGGTATGAGTCAAATATTGAGTCAGATAACTAGCTTATCACTGCAAGTCGAAGATATGAAGAAAGACAAGGGAAAATATAAAAAGAAGACATGGTGTATCATATGCAAATCAGAAGGCCATGACAAGGAACATTGTCTCTTATGTCATGAATACTTGGCCTCTGGAACTCTGAGCCCTTTGAAGCAATTTACCCTACCCTGGTGCGAGGTATGTAGAAATCGACATCACCCTGGTGAATGTTACTATCTGCAAAAATATGTCCAGACACCCACAAATCTATATTCCACATTCTGTAAGTTTGTAGGACACGATGATAGGGATTGTAGGTCTTACGATCTCATGCATGAAATTTTGAGGGATATGTACAAAATTCAAGGTGAAGTACAACAAGAAGGAAGCACTGCACAGTATAATTCCCCTGGGAGAGGAAACTTCGACCCTCAGGGTGGATTCTAAGGAAGAGGAAGAGGAGGAGGTATGGGTCGAGGTCGAGGATAGGTCATCTATTATAACTACGCATAGCCATGACACTTGGCAAGGGACTGTCAGAACTCTTGTACCACTTGAAACTTTGCAACTCATTCAAGCATGTTATTGAGGAATGTCCAACATTGTTGGATAAGCTTCAGGATAAATGAGGAGGAAACTAGAAAATACAACTAATCAAAGAATAACCTTGTGGAGTAGATCCCAGAGTCGTTGTTATCACATGAGGAGGAATTGTTACAGGAGAAGATAGAGTGATCCAAGGAAATACTACATAAGAATCAGGAGTCAGGAAAGCTGCAGAGAAGACACAAGAGTTTGACCCGAGGAAAGAGAAGCATATATTTGAGGAAGAAAGAAAGGAATTTGGAAGAGATCAAGCTTCTTCACCAAAGTTTCAACCAGAAGTAAGAGAATATGGAATGCCTATGGAATTTGATCAGTCTACTTCCCCCGGAGATGGAAAAAAGGTGAGTAAACTTATCAGTTTCTTGTATATGTTTATTGAGTTGATTAAAGATAAAAAATCCATACAAGAAATAAAAAATTTGGTCATATAGTATGAGATAGGAAGGGTAGATCCTTTGTTGAATAAATAAGTACATAAACTATCTAGAAGAGAAGGAAAAATAAAGAACTACAACTTAATGATCAGATTGGAGAGTACGATATAGACTATGTGGTCCTCGACTTAGGGTGGAAGGTCAATGTCATGAAGAAGCAAACCTGGGCACTGATGGGGAAACCTAAGTTGATCTATTCCCCTATCAAGCTTAGGATGGATAATCAACAAGCTGTAATCCCTTTTGGAAGATTGGAGTGTGTCCCCGTGGACATCGACGGAGTAAGGATGTTTGCATACTTTGAGGTGATTAAGATAGTTGATGATAGTTGTCCTTACCCTACATTGTTAGGAATTGATTGGGCTTTCAATAATTCTACTTTGGTTGATTTAAATATAAAAAGAATGATGTTTGAAGGAGATGGCCTTAGGGTTATTGCACCTTTGGATCATGATGAATTTTAGAGATACACATAACCCATCAAGGAAGAAGATCGCGCATACAAACTAGAAAACATATACAAATTAACAACCAGACAACATGATTAAAATAATCCTACAATGGATGGGAACCTAAGATGGCAAAGTGACAATGCATGCTTATCAGATTCAGAAGAAGAACTGGAGAACTGGAAGAACAAAATGTATGAAGTATCTACAAGGAGATGTGATATATTAAACAGAGAAGTATGCTGGATCGACACAACAATAAGTAACTTTCCCACCTTTGATGGTCTAAATAACTTAGAAGCATTCTTGTTGGACTTTGAATAAATTGTACCAACACCACAAAGATCATTGGCAATGGATGAGGCCCTAAAATCAACTCCAGCAAGATGGTGGGGGACACACAAAAACAATATTACAGACTGGGTACAATGTCACACTTTGATGACAACACGATTTATAGAGCAACTAGAAGGCTACAAAGTTAGGTACACAGGTCAAAGTTATCTGAAAGACCATGTGAGAAGTTGTCAGGAAGCCTGGAGAAGCATTCCTCAAGAATAGTGGGTACACAAATTCATTAACACACTGGACGCAACTCCCATCAACTGGTATCTTCAAGAAAAACTGCGCCTCATCACTGCAGATTGGGAAGTTATGACCCAGAACTTTGTAACTACCTTTTTGTTTGAAATCCAATATCCTACATTAGATCAATCATTATAGGTTGTAAGACAAAAGTTGTTCAAGGAGGAACCTAGCCTCCCTTTGGAGCAAGAAGAGGATGAATGGACTACGTCGCTTCATAAGTTGCAAGGCTGTTACAATATCAATGTTGTTGAATATGATGATCCTAGGAATGTGAACATCATAGAAAAAGAAGGCCATAGAGATTTAGAATGACCAGGATTCGAACTACATTTTGTTGGAAAACGAATCAAAATTAAAAAAGTCAACATTGGAACAAAACAAACACCAAAGCTTGCAAATGTTGGAGATTATTGGGATGCTGCCACTATTGACAAGATCAAAAAATTACTACATGAATATCAGGACTTGTTTCCAACCAAGTTCATTTATATGAAGGGAATTAATGGAGCCATGGGATAAATTAGGATCCCTTTGAATCTAGATGCAAGGCCAGTCAAACAGAGACCCTACCGATTGAACCCTAAATATAAGGAGAAAGTGAATATTGAGCTTGACATAATGCTGGAAGCAGGAATCATAGAACCTGTTGAAGAATCAGAATGGATTAGCCCTATGGTGGTATAAGATAAAAATATAGGAGAAATCAGGATCTGTGTAGATCTTAGGAAGCTGAATGATGCATGTTTTCATGACCCATTCCCCACACCATTCACTGACGAAGTGCTAGACAATGTAGGAGGACATGAGTTATATTCTTTTATAGATGGATTTTTCAGGATATAATCAGATATAGATTGCCAAGGAAGATCACCATAAGACCACATTTTCAATAGAATGGGGATCCTACCAATATATAGTGATGCCATTTGGAATGAAGAATGCACCAACCATATTTTCCAGGGTGGTGGTCGAAGCGTTTAAGGAGTTTTTACATAAATTCCTGGAAGCATACTTTGATGATTGGATTGTTTTCATCATTTTGCAAAATCATATTAAATGTTTAAGACTAATGTTGGATAAGTGTAGGCAGTTTCAGATTTCATTGAACTTGAAGAAGTGCATCTTCTTTTCACCCTTTAGAGTACTGGTGGGCCATATTGTGTGCAAGCAGGGATTGCTGGTAGATCCATCCAATATTGCCATTATAGTTGATCTACCCCCTCCTACTTCAATCAAATAGCTTCGCACTGTGCTGGGACATACTGGATACTACAAGAAGTTCATTAAGGGATACACATATATCACAACACCCATGGAGAAGATTCTAAAGAAAGACTTTCAGTTTTACTGGAGAGAAGAATGCCAACTGAGCTTCAACACACTGAAACAAAAAATGGTTACTGCGCCCATTCTAGTTTTCCCAGATTGGAGTAAGGAATTTCACGTGCATGTCATTGCATATTCTATCACATTAGGAGGAGTCTTAGAACAACCAGGAGCTGGAGACATTGACCACATGTTATCCTTTGTTAGCAGAAATATATCAACAGTTGATATTAATTACACCACCACAGAGTGAGAAGAATTAGCCATGGTGTATGCGTTGGAGAAGTTTCACCACTACTTGTTGGGAGGAAACTTTAAAATGTTTACTGATCACTCCGCGCTGAAATACTTAGTCAAAAAGAAAATGTTGGGGGGGAGAATAAGCATATGGCTTCTTCTATTTCAGGAATATGATTTTGAGATCGTGGTTAAGCCAGGAAGAATGAACAATGGTCCTAACCACTTGTCAAGGTTGGAACATGGAGAAGAGAATACTAGTTTGGAGGATGCACTTCCATATGCACAGTTGCTGGCCATCAGGAAGGTTGATGATCAATTCATGGAGATAGTGTAGTTCCTGTCAATAAGACTGGCACCTAGTGACTATACAATTATTCAAAAGAAATAGTTGGTAGTACGCGCTGTAGATTTTTCACTTATAGTTGGAAATCTATACAAGATGGGACCTTATGAGATATTGAGGAGGTGTGTTATGGAAGCAGAGAGACCATTGATCCTCATAGAAGCACATGAAGGCATTGCAGGAGGACACTATGCAGGGAAGGAAACAACGCAAAAGATTCTTAGGGTTGGCCTTTGGTGGCCTACTCTACACAAAGATGCTAAGGAATACTATAAGGCCTGTGATGTATGCCAAAGAGTTGGGAAGCCATACAAAAGAGATGAGATGCCTTTAGCACCACAACTGACCCTACAAGCATTTGAGAAATGGGACATTGACTTCGTGGGACCTATCAACCCACCTGGAAAGTGCACAAAAGTTAGATACATAATCTCTGCGATAGAGTATTTGAGCATATGGGCAGAAGAAAGAGCAGTTAAGGACTGTCATGAAACTACAGTTGCACGCTTCATATTTGATGATATCATAACCAGGTTTGGATGCCCAAAAATCCTTATGAGCGATCAAGGCACACATTTTATTAACAATACTATTGAATCCTTGACTAAGGAATTTGAAGTTCACCATCATAAGAGCACGCCCTATCATACACAAGCAAATGGGACAGTTGGAGCATTCAATAAGATCTTGGAGATAGTGTTGATGAATATATGCAACGTGAACAGGGATGACTGGGATTTGAGAGTACCAGAAGTATTATGGGCCTATAGAACCACTTGCAAGAAATTGACCATGCAGACCCCCTTTAAATTGGTCTATGGTCTAGAATCAGGTGTACCCATGAAATATTTGGTTCCTAGTCTAAGAATTGCAGCCTTTAGATATATGGATGAAAATGGAACTGTGAAAGAGAGGCTTGCATAGTTGGTCGAACTGGAAGAAGAAAAATTTATTGTAGGATTTCACCAGCAGGTTTAGAAAGAAAGAGAAAAGGCCTACCATGACATGCACATCAAGAAGAAATCCTTTAAGCAAGGAGATTTGGTATTGGTATATGACAGTAAGTTCATGAAGCATCCAGGGAAGTTCAAGATGCATTGGCTTGGGCCATATGATATTTCCTATGTTACAAAAGGAGGAGTTACGTGGTTGAAGACTTTGACTGGAGAATGGAAGGAAGGTTTGGTGAACGAAAGCCAGTTGAAATTTTATTATGACAACCAACTGCCTCGTAGCTCTCAATAAAATCAAAAGTTCCTTAGGATGAGTCATAGGTGAGTGTTGGGGGACTTTTGTCCCTTGGTTATGGAAGCAAGCGAAGATTAAGGGAGAAAAGGAAAAATGTGAATTGCGCGGAAGACACATTGACTGATATTGGGTCGAAGTGAGAAAAAGAGAATAAAAGATAGAGCGAAGTAAGATAAATCAAGCACTTGGATGAGGAGATTGAGGATGACATATAAGGAATGAAGAGGGATCGTGGAAAACTCAACAAGCAAAAGAAGATGTCAACAGATGCTTTGAAGCACCGCACATGAAGGAACAAAAGATAGGCTGGCGAAGCCCTGAAAACGTGGGTCAAGTTGACCTAGGGCTTTAGACACCTAGGGTTTTGGTATCTAGTGTTTTGACACTTAGGTTTTAACCTAAGGGTTTTCAAGAGATATTTTAATGTATAAATAAATGTCTAAAGGAACTGGGATGGGTTGGTGCTAAGTTGGTTGAGTGTCCATTGTTGTTGTGTGATCGAGTGAGTACTATTGTGTGAGAGTGAAGTGTTGTGTGTGAGATCCTTCTGGTATTGTAAGATCTTTAGCTGGGTGTGAATATCAACCCTGCAGTTGGGTGTGCAGAGAGGGCAAAGAAAGAGAGAGAATAAGAGAATATCTGCTAGCCAAGAGGGCAAATAAGAACTATATGCTTCCATCTTAATATATCATAAAGCACAGTTCTGTGGACGTAGCCCTAGGGAGAGAGTGAACCATGCATATCTTGTGTTATGTGTGATTGATGTTGTGTTCTCTGTCATTGGATATGCTTCTATTGTGATATTGTGTTAGATCTGAAATATAACTTGCGAAGTAGGTTTAAGGAGGATAAAGAATAACTAGGTGAATATGTGTTGTTTTTGTGAATCCACTCTACATTTCCTCTAGTTGTAGACACCTATGTCATGCAACCCCCTATAGCTACTTCGAGTGAGACTACATCTGATTCATAGGTGTTTCTGAAAGGGCCAGTAGTTAGGGATTGTTGGTGCACTGTTAATGTTGAACCCTAGGTCTGCCCCTGTGCCAACAGGGACCATGGGAAGGTGGGAGTCCTTGATGTTTTAAAAAATGGAGTGGTGTTTGAAGAGGATAAGATACATTTCAATATGAACAACTGGGGAGGGAGTATCAACTTCTTGAGTAGCATGGAATTGGAAAATGATGTCAAAATGACCCTTTTCGAAGAGTTTTTCCATTCAATGTGAATAAATGATCTCAGGGGAACCTACTGTAATGCCTTGGAAATTGTATCAATTACCTTAATTTTGGAAAATCATGTATAATTCCTTGAAATCCACGGTGATGGGGCCTATAGTGCATAACCATTCAATAGACAAAACAATGTCTGAAAAACCCATTTTAATGGAAAAAATGTGGGATTTCAAAGTATAATCACCAATTTGCAGGCACACATTTTCAAAATTACCCCCACATTTCATGGAACCACCATTAGAAATCATGATTTGAAATCTATTGACTGCATGAATATAACAATGGGTCTCTTGAGAAATTCATCGATGAATAATGTTATGGGTGTTCCGACTATCGATGATGATAATTAATTTATTATTCTTCATATAGAAAATTAATATAAGGGTTTGGAGAGATGAAATACTCATGAGACCATGCAGAGAGATGAGAGGTTCTACCTCAATTTGATCAGAGGGAATACTAATATAGTATTCCTAGAGAAGTGATTCAGGAGGGGAAACATCACCTTCATATTCAAAAATGTCCTCAGAAATGTCCATAAAAATATTTCTCTCCTTACATTTGTTCCCCAAAAAGCACTTTTGATCACAATTGTAGCAAAGACCCTTAAGTTGGAATTCAACCATTTCTTCCCTGGTTAATTTCTATACCTTAAGAGGAGGGGAAGGAGGTGATGGATTGGTGGGGTGAAAACATGGAATATAGGATGGATTTTTTATTTTAGTAATGACCACCTGTTGTGCTTCCTTGTCTTTGTGAGTGGCTTCAAGCCAGGTGTTAGGGTGAGACATTAGGACGTGAGATTGGATGTCATCCTTAAGGCCACTAATAAAGAATTTTTAGAAGAAGGTTTTTGACATGCCTTTGGTGTGGAAAACCAATTTCTCAAAAGTATAAATGTAGTATTCAATGGTATCGTGTTGGCACCCAAATTTTTGGGTTAATCTCACGTGCACCCTGAAACAAAGTTGTGTGTTCCCATCCTAGTTTTTCACACGCCTAAGATAATGCACAAAGAATGAGAAGAAAAAGTGTTGGACCACTTTTTTATATTGTGCCACAAGCCTAAAGTATAACAAGTGTGAATCAAATCGATTTTTTTCATTTGTGTCAGAAATCAAGAAGACGCACATCAGAATCAAGAAAGGAATCATTGGGAAATCTTCTCAAACGATTACTGCTAGCAACACAAGGGAACATAGAGTTGAAAAAGATGATTTGGAGAGGCAGTTAAGATTTCCCTGATTCTAAAAGGATACATGGATTGTATATAGGTTCCAAAAGTGTGCGAGGAAGTTTGTTAGTAAGGTGACTGGAGAAGAGTTGAAAGAGACAAAGATACAAAGCAGAGAAAGATATAAAAGGAATCAATGGCTTTGGAAATAGAGTTATCCAATCAAGAGATTCATGAATTTGTTGTTGTTAGTCTTTCATTGTCTATATATGACTCTCATCCTTTGTAATAGTATAATGTTGTAATGCTTCTGAATAGAGTCTGATTTTGTCATATGTCTAAGGTCTAAAGGGATGCACATGGTGCAGTATGTTTTAATTATGGGGAATTATCTAAAGAGGAAATGAGATTGTGTTGTTGTTGAATATAGTTTGATTAGTGTATTCTTTTTTTCAATGGAATGGAAGGAGTAATAAAGTTGTGACAATTTTGATCTATCATGTATCACTCATGTGTTATTTGAATATGTGTGTGTATTATTTTACATATTGATAATAGTAAGTTGTTGTTAATGGACTGTATGAATGATATACTAGATGGATCCATGTGTATATAGTCCTTCATACCTATCACAAGACCATATGGCCTCTTTGATCCTCATTACATATTGGGTGATACCTTCTTTGGTCTTGGCTAAGGATTGGCATGTCGATGATTTGGGGTTTTTGTTGGTCAACTATGGATGAACCCTGGGTATAAACTCCCCAACATTAAGAAGGATGCATGCAATCCTAAAATGACCCAACAAATGGTTTTGTTGTTGGGACCTGGAATTATTGTATGAAATTATGAAGGAAGGAAATGAGGTGGTTTCCATCTCGAGAGGAAATTCAATACTGGTTAACTGCAAAGGAGTATGAGTTTTCCCTACAAGAAACTCAGTTTCTGAGAGTTAATGTAAAGAGATGGAAATTTAAATATATTTATACTTATATGCATGATACTTTCTTTGTTTAATTTCCCTATTTGTTTTATGAATGGATGAAAAGGAAAAGTACTACCAATTCAGCCACGTGGCCTTTAGAACCAGTGTTATTCGATCAAGACAAACTTGTTATATTGAAGGCATTGGACAACAAGTGGAATCCTGCCATTTATTCCACTTGTTGTGCATTGATGTAGAAAGGGTTGATGTACATCAATCCCAACAGAATGGATGAGTAAAATCCCCTAACACTAAGGGGGTTTGAAAATATGGGGGGAAATGAGCGAGGATATGGATCCAATTTTTTTTTAGATGAGGTGAGGAATGGGGCGGACCCAGAAGAGTAGAGGAGAGAGAGAGCTGAGAGATATGAAAGAAGAGTTGATCTAAGAAGGAAAGAAGAGCAGAGAGGTGGAAAATAGATAAAAATGGGCACATGAAGAGGGGCAACCCTAGGATGAAGAGAAAATATACCACACCAAGAGAAAGTGTAGAATAATTTGTTATGCCAGAGTGGAGCACTAGAAAATATATGCCTGCAAAGAGGCACAGTGTTAAGAGTAGGTTATACAATGGGGGTACTACTACTACTAATACTACTACTACTAATGCTACTACTACTACTACTACTAGTAGTAGTAGTAGTAGTAGTGTCAGGGGCCCAAGTGATGAATTCATAACCCCTTGGATATTGCAGAGTGTCGCAACCTTCGAAGAAGATGAGGCACATAGTAGAGGCGCAAGAGAAAAGAGAGAAGACAGAAGATCTGCTAGTGGTAGGGGAGAAGAGTTGGCGATTGTAGATGGTCTTGCACGGATGTAGGTAGGAAAATATTTGGGTCCCCTCACAATAAATATCAAAAGAATATGGACTTATCCCCCCTTTGAAACACCCCCCTTATGCATTTGTAATCAATAGGAAAGGACAATAGAAAATGAAGTGATTGGAGGAGAAGATAGAGGAGAAGAGATCAGTGAAGAAAAATGAGAACTAAGTGCTACTTCACCCAAGAGAGTATCAATAGTAAGGAATTTGACACCCAACAATCATATCAAAGGATTTTTCTTGAGAGTGATGATGGAAAATAGGGATAGCACCCTGAGGTTACCCATGTTCCATGGAATGGGTAAGGATTATGTGAAACAACATTAGTTCATGTGCATAGCAATATGGTATTTGAAGAGGATTACAAAATGAGCAACAAAGATCACGCAGTTGGAAACCACATTCAAGGATAGAGCCTTGACGTGGTGTTGACGAATTGGAATGAAATAAGTGATTGTCTGGTGAATTGGAATGAAATAAGGGATTGCTTTATGTCTCATATATCTTGATTATGATCTTGGTGTCTTTACTTTTGTTCTTAAATTTATTTCAGCAACTGATATTTTCAGAAAAATACATAAAAAGTGAATTTCCAGCAAGCTTTTTGTTGATAAAAGACTAGCCTAAGCACTTGTAATTAATACTTGTGAGTTAGGATATATATTTTTGTTGGCTATAAACATAGGGTGATATTCCCATATACTTTACTTTATCCAAGTAAAGTCTGAAAATGCTTGAGTAAGATCAATTCATATCTTATCCTCAACATTTATTTGGCAACCATATTGGGGAGATCTTCAATATCTCTTCGGTTAAATTTTATACTCGATTTTCATTGATACATCTTCCTTTTTATGTTTTTGATTCTTTGACTATTTTGCTATTCATGACTATTCCTGTTGCAAGACAGCCCAATCTTGAGCTTGATCTCCAAGACTAGACCAACATTCCTTTGAACCCGTTTCATACTATTTTAGACACCGCTAGGACCCATGTCGAGCTTAACCATTCTTGGGCAGCAATTGAAAGAGATATTAGTGTTCAAGAACAATTGGAAGCTAGACGTAGGCAGCCTAGAAATCAACAGTAACCATTTTTCTTCAATTTTGGCCTTTCTTTCATGTTCTTAGATTCTTGTTCTTCTAGAATAAGAAGAGGCTTGTCACCTGAAATCAATCCTATTGCTGAAATAGGAAGAAGAAACGTTGTGTTATCTGCCCAACAAAGTGCTCTAAGAAGAAATTTATCCGATTCGTCCAGTTTGTCTTTCTTTTCCTCATCTATCATCCATAAGATGGCATCTAGTGGTGGCTCTGGTGGCACTGTAAGTGCTCCATATTCCCAATATTCATTGTCATCATTGATTGGTAGCTTGTACAGCCACCATATCCCTGTCCAATCTACTACAAACCCCACCAAAGTCATTAAAAAGTATGGCCTTTTTCAGTTCGAAGAAGATTCCATGACCACACCATGGCATGTGTCCTATCCTCTTAACCTAGCACATGCTACTCGCCTGCTTTCAAAGTTTAAAGAGCATTTGCCTAATTTTTTAGGAAATAACACTGTCAGTACCAATGAACACCTAATGGCGTTTTCTAATGCTTGTCATAACATAGGGGCTAACGACAATGACACTTGCATGACCTTGTTTATCAATCCTTAGAAGGAAAGGTTGCGGTCGATTTCTTTGACCTTCCTCATAAGATCTTTTCTACTTGGGAGTAGTTGATTTATTGGTTCCGATCCACTTACAGGAAATCCAAAATCCCTACTGAGAAGTTAAGGGAGTACAACAATGTCACTTACAAATATGGTGAGATCGTTAGGTCCTTCAACTTACGTTTCACCAAGTTGTATAATCAAATTCCCAAGCTCATATTCTCTCATAACTAATCCACTTTCATGCATTAATACAATGCATTGCCTTCTCTTTACCGTAATAGGCTTGAGGGAAAAGTCATTGATAATCTCGGTTTCGCTCTCCACACTTTCTCAGAGTATGAGGAACAACTTGAATGAATTGGTCTACCCCAGGGAGAATCAATTAGATAGACAAATATGTCTCCTCTCTTATAGCTGGTACAAGATATGAACAACCATATGATAGATTTTGAGCAGAAAGGTATTGTCAACCCACTTACCCCTAGACCTTCATCCTCTTTTGCCCCTCCTTTTAGAGGTCTGGTTGAAAATAATTTCCATCCGAAGGCTATCCTGCCTCAGAGTTGGTGTAATGTTTGTGAGGAACACCACAAAGAAACCACATGTGAGGTAAGGAAGAGTGTCAGGGACAAGATCTTTGGTAAAATACCAGTAGCTACTATCGTTGTCCTAGATTTTTTCGAGCCAAAAGATGTCATGGTCATCAATACTAGGAACAAAGCCTATGCCCCAAAAGGCAAATTTGACCCTCCTTGTAGTTCTTCTAACCCGAGTTCATCTTCAACCGCTGCTACACCCCAGATTCCCAAAGTTCTTGAGAATCAAGGGATCACTCCTCCTCCCCCCTCTTCCAAATACAATATCTTGAATCAATTGGCCAACATCAAGGCAGATGCAACCCTCCTATAAATGGTTGTCGTCCCTGAACAATAGATGGATCTGAAACAATTTGTGGAAGGAAAAAATTTCATGTTAGCTAATCTTTCTGAAGAGGTAAGCAAAGAGGATTCTTCTGTAAATAAAGTAGGTGTACATAACTTCAGATACCCTGTAAAAAAATCCCCCTTTTATATTTCTGTAAATATCATGGATACAAATCACCCATTGTTGCCTCATTGATGGTGGTTTAGGCCCAAGTGTCATGTTGAAGATTATTATGGAAGAACTAGGCTTATCTTGTACAAACGAAAATTCCAGAAGCATGCTTTCCTATAATAGTCTGCAACAAACAACCATAGGCAAGATTAAGGACGTAACCTTGGTTTTATGCTCTCATCCTAGGATAAGGACAACCCTCAACAGTCAAGTGATTGATATGCCTATGAGAAATTATTCAATTATCTTGGGAAGAGATTGGAAATCCCTAATGGGTGGATACCTCTTGCTCGGCGAGACACATTTATCCGTTCCTCGAAATGGTAAGAATATCATAGTTCTTAGAGAGGGAAGGATTTCAACCTACATAGATAATGTTCCACAATCCAACGTAAACCATGTCGAAGAAGGCGTATGAGTATATTCCATCTTTGCTGAAGAGGATAATATTCCTTTGGAAAGAACTGATTTAGATAAGGATTTATGGCATATGTATTTTGATGGATCATGCTCCAGTGAAGGAAATGGGATTAACATTACCTTGGTTTCTCCTGCAGGGAAAATTCATAATCTGTCCTAGAGGTTAGATTTTTCTTGTTCGAATAATGTCATTGATTTCGAATCTTTATTATTAGCCATTGAGAACGCCCTTAATCTTGGTTGCGGTCACCTTTCGGTTTTTGGAAGTTCCGAGCTTGTTGTGAACGAGATACACAAAATATGCTCTCTTGGAAACGAGATGGTAGAAGAATGCTTCCAAAATTTTTGGGCACTTGTATCAAACCTGCTATCTTTCAACATCACTCATATGAATAAGAAATTGAATTCCATGGCTGATCAGTTAGATGTCTTTGCAACCTTCTCGAATCGGTAGCTTTCGCCTCACAAGCATGATTGTTCTTTTCAATTGCTATATCATCTCTATATTCCTGTCCATGTAGGATATTGGGAGGCCCTCCCTGATGATGAGAGAATTTGTGCAATCATCCAAGATGAACCTCTTAATCCCAAGGAAATTATACCCACAAAAAATAATAAGATTTCTGAGGGATTGATTCCTCTTGAGAGTTCATTTTCATGAGTGTTGGAGGCAATAAATGAAAGGAAGAGGAGTCACAATTGAAGATAGTTGAATCCATATCCATGAACATTAGGACCCCTGGATCTTCATCGAACGTTAAAATAAATATCCAGGATTTTGATAAAGAAGAAATGAAATATGTTGAATTACTTAGTGGATTTCAAAAGTTTTTGCTTGGTTTAATGCGAGTCTTCGTGGTTTTGATACAGGTCTTGTTCAACATATTATGGAAAAAACCAGGAAAAAACAAAGACTTGTGAACTTTGCACTGGAAGCAACCTTTCGAAGGGAGTTGAGGAATTCCTTAAGAACTGAAATGTTTCCTTTTGTCCACCCTAAAGGGGTTTCCAATGGGGAACCTGCTTCGAAGACCCCTAATAATTTTATAACCTGCATTAGTATTCAAACTTTCAGGCAAGAAATTATAAGAAATCCTTTTCCTCCTCTCAATATGGAAATGTTTCAGCAATAGATCATAGAGTTATACTTGGGGCCCTTACTTAATAGTTTCTTTGGTTACAATAAAATCAAGGTAGAAGGGGCAATTTATCACAAAACCACTTTCATTTCTAATTTTGATACTATGTCTTACAATTTCCTTCCCTCTGGCTTATTTGATACAAGTATCACCTTAAAAACACATATACATGCAACTTTCTATGAATTGGTCAGTCTCCATGTTTATCTTGAAGATTTAATCATATGCATCAAAAGGCTAATAGTTACGTCAGAGTGTTAAGTGTTGGGTCATTTCCAGATTACTTTTGTCTTGGAAACTAACTCGGAAATTTTAAAGGAATTACAGAGACGATGGTTTTCTCATAGCACTAACAGTGCTCGCTTGAAGTATTGCGAGGGACCAGCGTGAAAA
>WSFP011474248.1:0-17238 GCA_009831015.1 Picea engelmannii
CAACTTTTTTTTAAAGTTTAACTATAATAAAATGATATAAATTATTTCTTATAATACAAATTAATAGTTATGAATGAAAAATCATTACTATAATTTGGCACGGACTAACAAAGAGACATAAAATTAAATAAAAGGATATGTTTTCATTTTAAAAATAAACCCAATTTTTATATGATTTAAGGATTCAAATTTTTTACATATAAACAACCCGGATTCAAATTTTTTACATATAAAAAACCCAATCCAATTTTAAGGAGGTTGAGGCAAAAATGTTCCAGACCTATCACTTCCTCTCAAAAATGCACTTTCTCTGGGTTGTGTTGATGGTAAAATATCTCTGAAGTGTTGAATCACTACAAAACCAATGGTTGGGTTTGAATTGACTAGTAAAAAGGAAAAGTGAAGTAACCAAACTTATTGAGAATTCTTAAAAATCTAAGAAGACTGTTGCATGATCAAGACATGAACGAATTCATAGATCTCACTGAGAAAATTAATTAAAGTAGAGTGCCAAGTACCTGATTGATTCACACCGGGAAGAGTCCATCCACAATCCGTTCTCTTAATTCAATCTACAGTATCAAACATGGGGGCAATCAGACTGGAAAAAGGGTACACTCAGATGTCAATCAGGCAGGTATCTGAGTACCCTTTTGTCACTCATAATTCATTAAGAGCTATCAATCCGTAGAGATAAGATAAAAATTCCATGTTCCTAGAAATAATATGTGGATTGGCTTGGCCATTCTGGGAAGTGTTTTTAGTATTTATGAAGGCTCCGGCTAATGTTTGGGAGCATTTTGGCATCTGGGAAGTGTCACGGGCCTTCCCCATTTCGTGCCTTCCTTTTCTTTCAAAACTGTAGTGGGAATGTGTCAGACCCTCCTCCTCAATTACCTTAATTAGATATCCTCCTCCTCAACTACCTTAATTAGATATCATTTTTCCAATGAGAAGAATTATACAGTCATATTCCATTTTTCCAATGAGCAGAATTATATAGTCATATTCTAGACTTATGTTTTCATTGACAATGCCTTCAGATTGAAAGATATTTATAAATATATTTTTAAAAACTGTAGAGGTTGGAATGCAGAATCCTAGCCATTAATGGAATCAATTACACTCAGCATATATCGAACTAAGTGATTATTGTTAAGGTTTGAGTCCTTAAGGGCTTTGGTTGATAAACTCTACCATATGTCATTTATCCATATAAAAACCAATGAAAAAATGCAGGGTGTTATTATCTGTATTTCGAAAAATCTTAGCAACACAAATATATATTATTGTAACAAAACAATTATCGACAACACAAATATCCTCATCTAAATTAGCCTAATTTAGATTTTAACTTTAGGATTTCTTTTGAATTTATTTTTAATCTATGTATGTTAGATTTTATGATGGTAAATCCTTTTGTGCATGTTAGCTTTTCTAATGGTAAATCCTTTTGTGCATGTTATCTTTTATGATCAATCATCAACAATCTCCACATATTCTTTAACACAATCGATACTTTGATGCTCAACAAACCACTCCCATCAATTTTGAAAACAACTCAAAAGAGATGTCATAGTGTTCTCACGGCACAACGACATTATGTGCATCTTGCAATTTTGTTTTTTAATTTAAATTCGATTTTTAGTTTGAAATATTAAAAATAAATTTTCGGTAAAAATTTTATTTAATTAAACTAACATTTTTAATAATATTAAAACAATTTAAGTTTCATCATTGTATATCATGATTAAATTTACAATATTTTTTTCCCAAGAAAAAAAATCTTTATGTTTAATATAAGAATATGCATGTTTTTGTTCTATAAGAACTTCTCTAAATTCATTGATCTAAATCCCTATCTTCTATACATTGTCTGAAGGAAACATTAAAAATAATTGGAAAACAAAACTACAAACTATATCACTGTACATGATTGTATCAAACAATAAAATAAGGAGGAAGACTTAATCATAATCACAACACCCCTAGGTTATAGTTGGAAAGCCATCTCCAGGGCTTCGTTTGAGAGGGCATCATCTTCCTCATTGAGTTCTAGAAAGATATGGTTAGCAGAATACTATGTCTTGGACCCTCACTTTAATAGAATGAGTGATGTCCTGGACCCTCACTTTCACTTAGTTTATTACAAGTTTGGAATTTCCCATTATCTAAAGTTTGTAGATACACACATATGTCCTCAACCGTCACTTTCACTTAGTTTATTAAGAGTTTGGAATTTCCCATTATCTGAAGTTTGTAGATGCCTTTTTTATTAGCTATTTCTAACATTGTGCACAATGCAATAAACTATAATCTTGTATTTGTTCTTCCACCCGAAGCATATATGAGGAATAGGAAGTGAATTGGATTAAAGTACAACATCCCTCCTACTCCATAGCAAGGAGTGTGGTCTTGAGAAGATCTATCGAAAAAACCCCACGCGGTATCCTAGATTCATTCAGAAATAATAGGATTTCTCACTTTCTTTTCTTTTGGGTCTAGCTTGAATTCGTTGGAAAGATTTCTTATGATCCCAATGGAGGCCTGTAGAGGGATGAGCTCACTTTTGGATATTTAAGAGTTGTGATCCCACACGGTGTTGTAAAATATTCAAGGAAAACCTTAGAAGAGTTTGACTAAACTATTTGTATGATAACCACACTTTGAGACACCTGTCTAGATGCAGCTGCGACAAGGAGGAGATCTAGGTGAATCCATTCTTCAATATTTTCATGGCCTTCAATGAGTATGGGAAAGAAAAAAAAAATGATTTATTGTTTCTTCATTGGTCATGCATAACACTACACCAAATCCCTGTGATTATCTCCCATTTTAGCTCCCATTTTTTCTTCCACTCGTTGTTTTAATGTATTTTTATCCTCTTTTTGCTAAATTTGGCGTTATTTATCAGGAGGGAACTATTTATGGTGTTATTTGTATCGAGCAACACAAGTGGGTGCTAATAGCGCCTACTTTAGCACCCTACTTAGTGCCCTCGTTAGTGCCTAATTTAGCTCCCTATTTAGCTCCCAGTTTAGCTTCTAGTTTAGCTCCCATTTTACCTCCCATTTTAGCTTCCATATTAGCTTCCTTTTTAGCTTCTAGTTTAGTTTCCAATTTAACTCCTAATGTGCCTAAATAGTAATTCTGTTGAGTTTTTGGGGGTTAAGTGGATAGGGGCTTTGGGGATTAAGTTATTTAGGGATTTTAGGTATAGGGATTAAGGGTTAAGGGATTATGGGTTATTGTTTAAGGGATTAAGGGTTAAGGAATTAGGGGTTACAGTTTAAGGGATTAAGGGTCAATGGATAATGGATTTGGGGCTTAGGGGTTAGCTAGTTTAATGGTTAATTGATTAGGGATTATATATGGTCAATGGATTAATGACATCCATTGAACCTACACATAATCATTGAGATTGTCCACATCTCATTGTCATCATCCATCATTTCCATATGTAGAATCTTTGTCGGAACTGATCTCTTGAAATGCCATGGAACTTCCAATACACCCATCACAAATATTGTCTTCCACCGACCCCTCACAATGAGAAGTGAATGTGGAAAAAGTTTAAATTTATTCAGTTTGTGCATGTATGCTTCGAAATTTGACATGGTTAGACTAGACACATGCGTTGATGGTATGGGAGGGTTTTAAGACTCAAGGATTTCAAATGTCTCCACATAATATTTGATATTGTCCATGTTTTCATCAACATTCATAATGAACGTCTCATTGTCATCATTTGTCATTTCCATCTATACATTCTATGTTGGAACTCTCTTGAAATTTCATGGAAATTCCAATTCACCCACCACAAATGCCATGCACCAACCCTACATAGTGAGCAGTGAATTGGGCCAATGTTGGAATTTCTTTAATATGTGCCTGTATGCGTCGAAATTTGACATGGTTAGACTAGACGCATGCCCTAATGGTATGGGAGGGTTTCAAGACTCAAGGATGTATGATGTACCCACATAATATTTGAGATCGTCCACATTTTCATCAACGTTCATCATGCACGTCTCATTGTCATCAGTCGTCATTCCATTCTATAGAATCGTTGTCAGAACTATCTTGAAATTTGAGATGGAATTTCCAATACAACCATCACAAATTTCTTCCACTGAACTAGCACAGTGAGCATTGAATGGGGCCAATGTCAAAAGTTTTTCAATATGTTCCCGTATGCGTTGAAATTTGACTTGGTTAGACTAGATAGTTTCCTTGATGGTATGGGACTCTTTCAAGACATAAGGATGTTTGATGTACCCACATGATATTTGAGATCGTCCACGTTTGCATCAACATTCAATATAATGGATTTCTCATTGTCATCATTATTATTTCCATCTATAGAATATTTGTTGGAAATCTCTTGAAATGTTATTGCACTTCCAATACACCCATCACCAATGTCATCTTGCATCGAGCTCGCACAATCAGTCATGAATGGGGCCAACATTGAAATTTCTTCAAACTTTGCATGTATGCATCGAAATTCGACATGGTTAGACTAGACACATTCCTTGACAATATGGGAGGGTTTCAAGACTCAAGGATGTTTGATATCCCCACATAATATTTGAGATAATCCAAGTTTGCATCAACATTCATAATGGATGTCTCATTGTCACCATTCATCGTTTCCATATGTAGAATCTTTGTTGGAACTATTTTGAAATTTCATGCAACTTCCAATTCACCTACCAAAAATGTCATGCATCAACCCCACATAGTGAGGAATGAATGGGGCTAACTTTGAAATTTCTTCAATACGTTCCTGCATTCGTTGAAATTTTACATGGTTAGACTAGACACAAGCCTTGATAGTATGGGAGGGTTTCAAGACTCAAGGATGTATAATGTCCCCACATAATATTTTATATCATCCACATTTGCATTAGTGTTCATCTGTCTCATTGTCAATGTTTGTCATTCCCTTCTATAGAATCATTGTCGTAACTGTCTTGAAATCTGACAGGAACTTCAAATACACCCATAACAAATTTCTTCCATCGACCCCACACAATCAATAGTGAATGGGTCCAACATTGATTTTTTTTCAATATGTTCCCGTATGAGTCGAAATTTGACATGGTTAGAATCAATAGTTTCCTTAAAGGTATGGGTGGGTTTCGAGACTTAAGTATGTTTGATGTCCCCTCATAATATTTGAGATCATCCATGTTTGCATCAACATTCAATATAATGGATGTATCATTGTCATCATTCTTCATTTCCATCTATAAAATCTTTTTTCGGAACTCTCTTGAAATGTCATGGCACTTCCAATACACCCATCACAAATTTCATCTTGCATCGACCTCGCATAGTGAACAGTGAATGGGGACAACATTGAAATCTCTTCAAACTGTACATGTATGTGTCGAAATTCGACATGGTTAGACTAGACACATGCCTTGACGGTATGTGAGTGTTTCAAGACTCAAGGATGTCTAATGTCCCCACATAATATTTGATATCGTCCATGTTTTCATGAAAGTTCATAATGGATGTATCATTGTCATCATTCGTTGTTTCCGTATGTAGAAATTTTGTTGGAACTCTCTTGAAATGTCATGGAACTTCCAATTCACCCACCACAAATTTCATGCACCGACCCCGCATAGTGAGCAGTGAATGGGGACAACGTTGAAATTTCTTCAATATGTGCTTATATGTGTTGAAATTTGACGTGGTTAGACTAGACACATGCCTTGATGGTATGGGAGGGTTTCAAGACTCAAGGATGTATATTGATGTCCCCACATAATCTTTGAGATCATCCACATTTGCATCAACGTTCATCATGTACATCTCATTGTCATCATTCACCATTCCCTTCTATAGAATAATTGTCAGAACTATCTTGAGATTTGACATGGAACTTCCAATACACCCATCACAAATTTATTCCATCGAACCCGCACAATGAGCAATGATTGGGGCCAACGTTTAATTTTTTTCAATTTGTTCCCGTATGCGTCGAAATTTGACATTGTTAGATTAGACACATGCTTTGATAGTATGGGAGGATTTCAATATTTAAGGATGTTTGATGTCCCCGAATAATATTTGATATCATCTATGTTTGCATCAACGTTCAATATAATGGATGTCTCATTGTCATCAGTTGTCATTTCCATCTATAGAATCTTTTTCAGAACTCTATTGAAATGTTAAGGAACTTCCAATGCACCCATCACAAATGTCATATTGCATCGACCTCGCACAGTGAGAAGTGAATGGGGACAATGTTGAAATTTCTTCAAACTCTATATGTATGCATCAAAATTTGACATGGTTAGACTAGACACATTCCTTGACAATATGGGAGGGTTTTTAGGACTCAAGGAAGCTTTTAAAATTCCACATTTGCATCAATGTTCATCATAAACATCTCATTGTCAATGTTCGTCATTCCCTTCTATAGACGTGTTGTCGGAACTATCTTGAAATTTGACATGGAACTTCCAATACGCCCATCACAAATGTCATGCACCGACTCCACATAGTGAGCAATGAATGTGGAAAACATTGAAATTTCTTCAATCTATGTAGGTATGCATCGAAATTTGACATGGTTAGATTAGACACATGCCTTGACGGTATGGGAGGGTTTCAATAATTAAGGATGTATATTTATGTCCCCACATAATATTTGAGATCATCCACATTTGCATCAATGTTCATCTTGCATGTCTGATTATCATCATTCGTCATTCCCTTCTATAGAATCATTGTCATAACTATCTTGAGATTTGACATGGAACTTCCAATACACCCATCACAAATGTCATTCATCGACCCCACATAGTGAGAAACGAATGGGGACAACATTGAAATTTCTTCAATTTGTGCCTGTATGCATTGAAATTTGACATGGTTAGATTAGACAGATGTCTTGATGGTATGGGAGGGTTTCAATACTCAAGTATGTATGATTTCCCCACATAGTCTTTGAGGTCATCCTTGTTTGCATCAACGTTCATTGTCATCATTCGTCATTCCCTTCTATAGAATATTTGTCGAAACTCTCTTTAAATGTCTTAGAACCTCCAACATGCCCATCACCAATGTCATCCACCAACCTTGCACAGTGAGCAGTGAATGGGGCCAATGTTGATTTTTCTTCAAAATGTCACTGTATGCATTGTAATTTTACATGTTTACACTAGGTGCATGCCTTGATGGTATGGGAGGTTTTTAAGACTTAGGGAAATCATTCTCTTCATCATTTCCATAATCATGGTTTTCATTTCCATCATCATCATAATCATATTCATCATGACCCAATTTATCCATCCATTCCAACAAAGATCAAATGTGGATGAAAATAATGTCTTCACATCTACTTAGAAGGAGGTGAATCTGAGTATCCTTTATTTAGAGGACCCTGGAAGTTTTACCTTGTCTCTGTAGATTGATAGCTCTTAATGAATTATGAGAGATGAAAGGGTACTTAGATACCTGCCTGATTGACATCTGAGCATACTCGTTTTGTTGTCGGATTGCTCCCATCTTTTATGCTGCAGAATGAATTGAGAGAACAGATTGCACATGGACTCTTCCCAGTGTGAATCAGGGATTGGGCGCTCTCCTTTAATCAATTTTCTCAATGGGATCTATGAATTTGTTCATGTCTCAATCATGCAACCATCTTCTTAGATTTTTAAGAATTCTCAAGAAGTTTGGTTTCTTTACTTTTTTTTCTTACTACTAAATTTGAATAACTCTAGTTGTTGCATGTGTTGGGAATCATCTTTCTTTTCATTGCAAAAGACATGTTTTCTTTCTTCTTTTTGTATTATGATACTTTTTATATAGATAGATACAAATGGATTATTTAATATATTGTGATATTTTCTATAATGGATTGCTAAAGAGAATGAATTCCCTAAAATGAAAAATTGCATGAATTCCCTAAAATTCCATTCATTAATGTCCATTAACACTTTTTTCATGGACATTAATGAATATCATAGAATTCAGCGATTGGTTGGGTAGTGATTCAACACTTAGGAGAGATTTTACCATAACCACAACGTGGAGAGAGTGCATTTTTGTGAGGAAGTGATAGGTATGGAACATTTTTTCCTCAACCTTGCCTTAAAATTGGATTGGCTTGTTTATATGTAAAAATTATAAATCTTTAAATCATATAAAAATTGGGTTTATTTTTAAAATGAAATCAGATCTTTTTATTTAATTGTATGTTTCTTTATTAGTTCGTTCCAAATTATAGTAATGAGTTTTCAATCATAACTATTATTTTGTAGTAGAACACAAAATATTTACCATTTTATTATAGTTAAACTTTAAATTTTTTTTACCATTTTATTATAGTTAAACTTTACCAATCTGATTTTATTAAATTTATTATTTTTTTGACATTTAATTTAATTTATCTTTCTTTTTATTGGACAGAACTTTTAGGGTGTTATTTCCCACTAGGTCGAGTTCTATTATCATTAGTAGCATTAATTTGTTTTTCCTTATTTCCAACTCGACAACGAAGACTTATTAGAATGACAGAGACTTATGTGCCACCCTTTCACAATGGAGCCTCAAACATTGGTCGGGGAATTTGATGTCAAACTTAAACAATGCAAATGAACTCAAAATCAGAGAGAGAAATGGTCAGAAGGAGAGATAAAGGGAGAGAGAAAGAGATTTATAGAAGGGGGAGAGAGAGAGAATAGGGAGAGATAAAGTGAGAGTGAGAGTGTGAGAGGGACGGGTGGGATAGAGAGGGGGAGAGAGAAAGGGGAGTATAGAGGGAGGGCGAGGAGGGAATATGGATAGAGGGGAGGGAGAGAGAGAGAGCATGAAAGATAGTGGGTGGGGGGGAGAGAGAGAGAATGAGAGACAGTGGGAGGGATGGGGAGAGAAAGAGAGAGAGGGATAAATGTTTCAATAATTGGTTCATCGAAATTGTGATGAAAATATGGTTGGTTCATCATAATTCCGATGAAAAGTTTCATTGTGGTATATCAGAATCCCAACGATTTGTTCATCAGAATTATGGTTAAATGGTTCGTCACGTCAATTCGATGTTAGTGAATTACTTGAAATGTTGCATCTGTTTCAATATATCATCGAACCTGGACAGAGGGTATCGAGTCTTTAGTTTAGTCTTGTTCAATGCCCATTAATCGATACACATTCTGCAAGTTCCATCCTTCTTGGGAAAAATTATAATGGGTGACCCAAAAGGTGAGGTACTCGGTAAATTCATACCTCTCTCCTACAATTGTTTCAATTGCTACTTTACTTTATTTTTTTCCATAAAAAAATTTATATACAACCCAAAATTCAACAATGATGAGTATGGAAATAATCTTATTTTGTTCTTCACTTCAGTCTTAGATGGCATCCTTTTACTCTCTTAGAACACTCACTTGTATTCCTTTATAAAGTCCTCCAAATCATTTTTTTGATCCTTAGTATATCATTCTCTTTACTTTTACTTTTATTGACTCTTCACTAGACTAATTTTGCCTTAGGAAAAGTAAAACATATGTCTTGCTAGAACTGATCAATTTCATAGCTCGATTAGCAATTACTAGTGAAATATTTTATTTTCCTTTGTGAAAAGTGTGAAGAAGGATTTCCCGTCCTTGATAAGGAGGTATTGATTGGATCTCTCCATGAATATATAATCCCCCATATACATGTAGGTCCTTTCAAACACTAATTTGCATACATGTAGTGGAAATATGTCCGATTGTACTTCACCTATAAAATCAACACATACAAAAAAAATAATCTTACACTGTTTTGTTACCTTGAACTTTGCATCCTTTTTTTCCCATCCCAATGGATATAGGATAAGATGATTTCAAACCTCCAATACAAACATGTCGACTAGCTCCAATGCTATGCCATTATCATGTGAACCAGAGTCAAAATAATCTATTTTTTCTTCTTGACCTGAATATTGATGTTGAAGAGTTTGGTCATCTCCTTCCCTTCCTGGAAATGAAGGATACTCATATTCACCTCCTTCTATGTAAATGTGAAGACATTATTTCATCCACATTTGATCTTTGTTGGCACAGATGGAGAAAATGGGTCATGATGAATATGTTGTTGATGATGATGGAAATGAAAACAATTATTATGGAAATGATGAAGATAATGATGTCCCTAAGTCTTAAAAACCCCCCATACCTTCAAGGCATGCCCCTAGTGTAAACATGTAAAATTACAACGCATACAATCAAGTTTTGAAGAAAATTCAACATTGGCCCCACTCACTGCTCATTGTGCGAGGTCAGTGGATGACATTGGTGATGGGCATGGTGAAAGTTCCAAGAATTTTAAAGAGACTTCCAAAAAACATTCTATAGAAGGGAATGACGAATGATGACAATGAACATTGATGCAAACATGGAAGATCTCGAAGATTATGTGGGGAAATCATACATACTTGATTATTGAAACTGTCCCATACCGTCAAGGCATGTGTCTAATCTAACCATGTCAAATTTCAATGCATACAGTCACAGATTGAAAAAATTTCAACTTTGGCCCCATTCATTTCTCACTATGTGGGGTCGATGCATGAAATTTGTGATGGGTGTATTAGAAGTTAAATGTCAAATTTCAAGATAGTTCTGACAACGATTCTATAGAAGGGAATGGAGAATGATGACAATGAGACATGAAAGATGAACGTTAATGCAAATGTGGATGATATTAAAGATTATGTGGGGACATCAATATACATCCTTAATTATTGAAACCCTCCCATACAATCAAGGCATGTGTCTAATATAACCATGTCAAATTTCAATGCATACAGGCACAGATTGAAGAAATTTCAACGTTTTCCCCATTCACTGCTCAGTATCTGGGATCGGTGCATGACATTTGTGATGGGTGTATTGGAAGTTCCATGTCAAATTTCATGATATTTTCGACTACAATGATAGATAAGGGAATGAAGAACATTGAAAATGAAATGTTTATTATGAATGTTGATGCAAATGTAGAGCTTTGAAAGCCTCCTTGAGTCTTGAAAACCCTCCCATACTATCAAGGTATGTGTCTAGTCTAACCATGTTTAATTTTGACGCATACATGCACAGTTTGAAGAAATTTCAACGTTGGCCCCATTCACTTCTTAGTGTGTGAGGTCAATGCAAGATGGCATTTATGATGGGTGCATTGGAAGTGGCATGAAATTTCAAGAGAGATCCAAAAAATATTCTATAGATGGAAACAATGAATGATGACAATGATACATCCATTATATTGAACATTGATGCAAACATAGATGATATCAAATATTATGCAGGGACATCAAACATCCTTAAGTATTTAAATCCTCCCATACTATCAATGCATGTGTCTAATATAACCATGTCAAATTTCGACGCATACAAGCATAGATTGAAAAAAATTCAATGTTGGACCCACTCACTGCTCACTGTTTGGGTTCGATGGAAGAAATTTGTGATGGGTGTATTGGACGTTCCATGTCAAATTTCAAGATAGTTTTGACAATGATTCTATAGAAGGGAATGACGAATGATGACAATGATACGTGCATGGTGAATATTGGTGCCAATGTGGAACATTGAAACCCTCCCATACCATCAAGGCATGTGCCCAGTCTAACCATGTCAAATTTCGACGCATATAGGAACATATTGAAGAAATTTCAAAGTTGGCCCCATTCACTTCTCACTATGCAGGGTCGGTGCATGACATTTGTGGTGGGTGAATTGGAAGTTCCATGACATTTCAAGAGAGTTCCAACAAAGATTATATAGATGGAAACAACGAATGATGACAATGATACATCCATTATGAGCGTTCATGCAAACATGGACGATATCGAAAATTATGTGGGGACATCCTTGAGTCTTGAAACCCTCCCATACCATTAAGGCATGTGTCTTGTATAAACATGTCGAATTGCATCGTATACATGCACAGTTTGAAGAAATTTCAATGTTGTCCCCATTCACTGCTCACTGTGCGAGGTAGATGCAAGATCAAATTTGTGCTAGGTGTATTGGAAGTACCATGACATTTCAAGAGAGTTTCAACACAGATTTTATAGATGGAAATGACAAATGATGACAATGATACATCCATTGTATTGAACATTGATGCAAACATGGATGATCTCAAATATTATGTGGGGACATCAAACATCCTTCAGTCTCGAAACCCTGCCATACCTTCAAGGAAACTATCTAGTCTATCCATGTCAAATTTCGATGCATATGGGCACATATTGAAAAAATTCAATGTTGGCCCCATTTGCTGCTCACTATGTGGCGTCGGTGGAAGAAATTTGTGATGGGTGCATTTGAAGTTCCATGTCAAATTTCAAGATAGTTCCAACAATGATT
This sequence comes from Picea engelmannii, assembly GCA_009831015.1. NCBI lineage: Eukaryota > Viridiplantae > Streptophyta > Pinopsida > Pinales > Pinaceae > Picea > Picea engelmannii. The sequence continues at coordinate 12,378 of WSFP011474248.1, forward strand.
CTATAGAATGGAATGACAAACATTGACAATGATACGTGCATGATGAACGTTGATGAAAATGTGGATGATCTCAAATATTATGTGGGGAAATTATACATCCTTGAGTCTTGAAACCCTCCCATACTATCAAGTCATGTGTCTAGTCTAACCATGTCAAACTTCGACGCATAAAAGAACATATTGAAGAAATTTGAATGTTGGCCCCATTCACTGCTCACTATGTGGGGTCGGTCTATGACATTTGTGGTGGGCGAATTGGAAGCTCCATGATATTTCAAGAGAGTTCCAACAAAGATTCTACATATGGAAACAACGAATGATGAAAATGAGACATCCATTATGAAGATCGATGAAAACATGTATTATATCGAACATTATGTGGGGACATCAGACATCATTGAGTCTTGAAACCCTCCCATACCGTCAAGGCATGTGTCTAGTATAACCATGTCAAATTTCAATGTATACATGCACATATTGAATCAATTTCAACGTTGGCCCCATTCACGGTTCATTGTAAGAGGTTGATGCAAGATGACATTGGTGATGGGCGTATTGGAAGTGCCATGACATTTCAAGAGAGTTCCGACAAAGATTCTATAGATGGAAATAATGAATGATGACAATGAGACATCCATTATATTGAACGTTGATGCAAACATGGACGATCTCAAATATCATATGGGGACATCAAACATCCTTATGTCTTGAAACCCTCCCATACCATCAAGGCAACTATCTAAATTTCAATGCATACGGGAACAGATTGAAAACATTTCAACATTGGCCCCATTCACTGCTCACTGTGCTAGTTTGGTGGAAGCAATTTGTGATGGGTGTATTGGAAATTCCATGTCAAATTTGAAGATAGTTGCGACAACGATTCTATAGAATGGAATGACGAGTGATGACAATGAGACATGCATGATGAACGTTGACAAAAATGTGGACAATATCAAAGATTATGTGGGGAAATCATATATCCTTGAGTCATGAAACCCTCCCAGACTGTCAGGGCATGTGTCTAGTCTAACCATGTCAAATTTCAATGCATACGGGAATAGATTGAAAACATTTCAACATTGGCCCCATTCAGTGCTCATTGTGCTAGTTCGGTGGAAGCAATTTGTGATGGGTGTATTGGAAATTCCATGTCAAATTTGAATATAGTTGCGACAATGATTCTATAGAATGGAGTGATGAGTGATGACAATGACACATGCATGATGAACGTTGACAAAAATGTGAACGATATCAAAGATTATGTGGGGAAATCATACATCCTTGAGTCATGAAACCCTCCCATACTGTCAGGGCATGTGTCTAGTCTAACCATGTCAAATTTTGATGCATACAGTCTCGTATTGAAGAAATTTCAACGTTTTCCATATTCACTGCTCACTATCCAGGGTTGGTGCATGACATTTGTGGTGGGTGAATTGGAAGTTCCATGAAATTTCAAGAGAGTTCCAACAAAGATTGTATAGATGGAAATGACAAATTATTACAACGAGACATTAATTATGAAGGTTTATGAAAACATGGACAATTTCAAATATTATGTGGGGACATCAGATGTCCTTGAGTCTTGAAACCCTCCCATACCATCAACACATGTGTCTAGTCTAACCATGTCAAATTTTGATCCATACAGGCACAAACTGAAGAAATTTCAATGTTGGCCCCATTCACTTCTCATTGTGAGGGATTGATGGAAGACAATATTTGTGATGGGTGTATTGGAAGTTCCATGGAATTTCAAGAGATCATTTCTGACAAATATTCTACATATGGAAATGATGGATGATGATAATGAGATACGGACGATCTCAATGATTATGTGTAGTGTCGATGGATGTCATTAATCCCTTGACCATATATAATCCCTAGTCAATTAACCATTAAACTAACTAACCCCTAAGCCACAAATACATTAGCCATTGACCCTTAATCCCTTAAAATTTAACCCCTAATCCATTAACCCTTAATCCCTTAAACAATAACCCTTGACCCCTTATCCCTTAATCCCTAGACGTTAAATCCCTAAATCACCTTATCCCCAAAGCCATTGTCCACTTAACCCCCCAAAACTCAACAAAATTACTATTTATGCACATTAACAGTTAAATTGGAAACTAAACTAGAAGCTAAAAAGGAAGTTGAACTGGGAGCTAAACTTGGAGCTAAACAAGGAGATAAATTAGGCACTAACTGGGGAACTAAATAGGGTGCTAAACTAGGCTCTATTAGTGCCTAGTTTAGCACCCACTTGTGTTGGTCGACGCAAATAGTAGAATAAATAGCACCCTACCGATAATAACACCAACTTTAGCAATAAATAGCACCAACTTTTAATATTTCAAACTAAAATTCATTTGATAGATCATTTGAGTTGTTTTTAAGATTGATGGGAGTGGTTCGTTGATCATAGAAGTGTTTATTGTGTTAAATATTTATCGTTAGAAAAGATAACAAATTATCGTGGTCCATTGAGCATAGATGATGATCTGTCAGAAAATCTCACATGCACAAAAATATTTACCGTTAGAAAATATAACAAATTAAAAATAAATTCAAACGCAATCCTGAAGTTCGAAACATAAATTTAAACCTCATTCACATTGTGCTTTTTCTATGTTTTCCTCTTATCTCGAAAGTTTCCAATTTCCTCTGCGCTTTGTTTCATATCTGCGCGTGTATGCTTGGGCGTGTATGAGAAACACGAAACAAAGAATGATCTCCATGATCACATGCAAGGAATCTACTCTAAATATATTGAATATATTGTTGTAATTATAAATATTCACATTGATCTCAAATTTGTTTGGTTTTTTAGTGGGCTTTTAGCATCTAACATTGTTCACATTTTGTTTTGTTTAATTGTTGGCAGATTGGTATTGAAAATGCATGGTTGTTTGGAGATGATTTAAACGGGTTTATGATCAATAGTCATGTCCTAGGTACAATTTTCTTATAACTTTTCCATTTCCATTTTCTAATGGCAAGATTAATTTTGTTAGAGTTCAATTATTTAACTTCCATTGTAATGGTCAAGCGTTAGTGAGTAGGATAAGAGTTAGTGGTCAAGCATTACATTTATTCATTGGTTTTTATATGGATAAACGGCATATGGTAGAGTTTATTGGTGGAAAATGGCCACCATTGTTTACCAACCAAAGTCCTTAAGGATTCAAACCTCAAACGAAATCACTTGGTTCGATATATGTTGAGTGTAATTGATGCCATTATTGGCTAGGCTTATGGTTCCCAACCTCTACAATTTTTAAAAATATCTTTAGAAATATCTTTCAATATGAAGGCATTGTCAATGAAAACATAAGTATAGAATATGACTATATAATTCTTCTCATTGGAAAAATGATATCTAATTAGGGTAGTTGAGGAGGAGGATATCTAATGAAAGTAGATTAAGGTAGTTGAGAAGGAGGCTCTGATGCATTCCCTCTACAAGTATTAGGTAATATTTTTGACAGAAAAGGAAGGCAGAAAATGGGGAATGACCGTTACAATTCCCAGATGCCAAAATTCTCCCAAACATTAGCAAGAGCCTTCATAAATACCAAAAAAAACTTCCCAAAATGGCCAAGCCAATCCAGATATTATTTCCAAGACCCTAGAATTTTTATCTTGTCTCTTTGGATTGATCGCTGATAGCTCTCAATTATGAGAGATGTAGATTGATAGCTCTCAATTATGAGAGACGAAAGGGTACTCGGATACCTGCTTGATTGACATATGAGGTACTCAGATAGTTCTATATTCTTAAGAATTCAAAATAAGTTTGGTTGCTTCACTTTTCTTTCTTGCTAGTCAATTCGAATGACTCTAGTTGTTGCGTGTGTTGGGCGTGATCTTTCTTTTCATTGCAAAAACATATTTTCTTTGTTCTTTTTGTTTTCCTTCTTAAACTGTTATCTATCGCCCCCAACATATTGGTTCTCGTGGGTAGGCTATCCTATCTATCCTTATCTCTAGCGTGCCTAACTATTGGCTATTGGTTCTTGGCTACTGGATACTCATTACTACGGGCTCATTTAGCTCAAGACTGCTAAAGTAGAAGACCCTTCTCACGTAACACTTAGCGACGAGCCTTCCCCACCTCATAATACCTCGTAATACCGGCTATTTACTTATATGATGGGTATGTTATGAATAATAATTTTGCTCGAAATTCTTTGAATAGTACGATATATTAATTTGTTGTTTTACAAGCACCGTAAGATCGTATACATGTTTAAGATAAAATATATGAGTAATATGATACTTCCTATATAAATAGATACAAAAGGATTATTTAAGATATCATAATATTTTTCATAATGGATTGTTAAAGAGCACGAATTCCCTAAAATGCAAAATAGCATGAATTCCCTAAAATGTTATTTATTAATGTCCAAGTGTTTGTGGACATTAATGAATAGCATAGAATAAGCACAACTGGAAGAAAGTGTATTTTTTCCAAGAAGTGATAGGTCTGGAACTTTTTTGCCTCAACCTTGCCTTAAAATTGGATTGGATTGTTTATATGTAAAAGTTTTATATCCTTAAATCATATTAAAATTGGGTTTATTTTTAAAATGAAATCAAATATTTTTATTTAATTTTATGTCGTTTTATTAGTTTGTGCCAAATTACAGTAATGAGTTTTCATTCATAACTATTAATTTGCAGTAGATAAAAAAATTTATTTCATTTTATTATAGTTAAACTTTTAAAACAAATAACCATTTTATTCTAGTTAAACTTTACCAATCCAATTTTATTATTTTTTTGACATTTAAATTTATTTATCTTGCTTTTTATTGGATAGAAACCTTAGGGTGTTATTGTCCATCGGGCA
>WSFP011474249.1:0-17238 GCA_009831015.1 Picea engelmannii
TGGACCGTCCATCTATAGAGCACACGTGGCCGCTGGTAAGCGCTTTGGTGTTTCGACACCTGGGAAACAAAAGGGAAAAGAACCCTTGTCTTCGCAAGTCACGAAATCAAGATCACCGAAGCCTCAAAATGGTGTGAGGTGTGATTAAGATTGAGAAAATTCAGGATTTGATCGTGACCGTTGATCATCCCAAAAAGACCACGACTGTCGATCTTGGTTGAGGGTCGCCACCATCCATCGAAGGGACACATGGCTGCCAGTTGATGTTTCGGCATCTGGGGAACCAAAAGGCAAGAAACCTTTCCTTCACGAGTCACGAAATCCCGATACCCAAAATCCCGTGGACCGTTGGATCCACGCTCCTAAGAGTCGTTGATCTCTTACATGACTTTCCATATCGGAATTTAGAGATTTGAATGACGAATAGTCTTGGAGTCGTTTCATTTCAAACTCCCGAGTACTGAAACCCCGAAAGGATCCATACCATTGGATCAGGGGAGGCTTACGACCGTCGATCTCCCTTTGGAGGGAAATTTTGGAGACCTTGGAAGTTTTGGGGATTTGAATGGAGGAAGGTATAAGTCATATATCGTGATTCCCTGAATCGTGAAAAGTCGATAATCTCTTGGCTAGCTTAAGTGCATGGACACAGTATAGGGTCACGTAGACAAGACCTCAAGAGAGAAACCTACCCCTCACTAGCCCCGTTGGGGTTCGGCGTTTCACTATTTCAAGCTTCAGGGTTTGCAGAGTCGAGAGACTCGACATTCTGGTAGCACTGAGTCACGAAGTGTGAAAAGACACTGTGCTAATTTAGCCTGTATTTGTGAACTACAATCATATGGAGGTGGAAAAAAAGGAAAGAGCTAGCCTGCGCTAAGCCCCGTAGGAATTCGGGGATTCTGATTGTTGAGAAATCAACAAAAAAGTTTGATTTTCATAGTGGGTATGTGACAAAGTGGTATCAGAGCATGGTGACAACACTCTTCCTGATTGGGCTCATGTACAAGTTGTGCATAAGCTTCGTTTGAAGCACTCCTAAGAGGAGTAACCCCCTTACTTATCTCTCTTATCTAGGATCAAAACATGGAAATGAGAACCCGACTATGTATGCATGTGAAAGAGTTACGAATTTATGCACAAGTTATAAAAATGTATCTAACTCTTGACTAATAACCAATGTTTGTCTTTTCACCCAAGCAAATGATCAGCTACGGGAATTTACAGACGTAGAGAATGGTGACTCACTAAGAGATGGGAGAAGGCTCCCACAATTGAGATGAAGAGTTTGACGAAAGAAGAGAAATAGGAACCCCTCCATATCTAGCTGAGACTGTGAGGAGTCTCATGGTTGAACTGCAAAGATGCAAGGCCAACATGAAAGGATGATGAAAGAACAAGAAAAGCAAACTGAAATTAATGCAGTTTTACTGCAGAGCTTATCCGACCTACAGAGACAAATGCAGCATGAACCCGAGATGAAAAAACATGGTCATATCAGTGGCCATACTGAGAGGAGCACCTCAAGGAAGGTCCAACCCAGAGGTAAAGGACCAGTGCCAGAAGATTCCTCTGGGAAGGAAGCTGGCGACTCAGAATGCTCTTCCAGTAGCTGGACCGATTCCTATTCTCAAAGAAAACAAAAGAAGCAAAAGACTTCCAAGGGTCATAAATTTGAGGAATTCAGAAAGGCCAAACCTCCCTCCTTCGACGGTGAGATAAAAAAGGGAGAGGAAGTCAAGGCCTGGCTACCTGGACTGAAGAAATATTTCCGAGTCCATGATTTTTCAGAGAATTTGAAGGCCTGAGTGGCCACTTTCAATCTGGACGGAAAAGCTTCCATCTAGTGGGAAGATCTTAAGAATGTGAAAGGGGTCCACGACGAGGACCTGTCTTGGAAACAGTTTGAGAAATAATTCCGAAAGAAGTATTTGTCGGAAAAATATTTCGACGAGAAGGCTAAAGAGTTTTATGAACTCAAACTGGGGCAACTCACTATAAAGGAATATGTCAGCAAATTCCTCAACTTATTGAGATATGTACCCTACATCAAAGCAGAGAAGGTGAAGGTGCAACGCTTCATCAATGGGCTACCCAAGGAATACCGGAACATAATTGAATTTGATGAGCCAAAGACCTTAGAAGACACTATTCGAAAGGCAACATATTGTCATGAACAATATGGACATCGGGCAGAGTCTCGTGGAGACTGGAAATAGAAGAGTGGTTCGAGATTTTAGAAAAAGGGGATCAAATCCTCAAGATTTAAGAACTACAAGAAGAACCCCAGAATGAACTTTCCATCTCAGAGTGTACTCCAGTAGAACTTTCCCTCATCGAACAGAAATAAAACTTATGGACCTATACAAGTAAAGACTAATAACCCAAAGGGAGAACCTTTGAAATGTTGGGGATGCGGAGAAGAGAATCTCATGAGAGATTGTCCACACTGACAATAGAACAGTCGAAAAGTTTATAACATTCAGGAAGCTACCACAGTCAATGATGTGGTAGGGCATGTATCGCAGATTTATTCAGCCTTGGATAGTAATCAAGATGACCACCAAGCTTCAATGGTGGAAATAGAAGGTGTTGAAGAAAAATCTCCCTGTGGACAAGTAGATCTCCTCTTGAGAGCTAGACTCTTAACTCTTAAGACAGAGGACGCTAAATGTGGACACTGACTTCCTTTCAGATCTATACAAACTAATGCATGAGGAGGAAGGAGAAAAGAAGTACCTTTTTCCGGCGTTTGTCCCTGCACGCTCCGAGTTGAGCTCCAATCTTTCACTCCTCGATGAGCCCTGTAGACAAACAATAGTACGACCACTTCCTACTCTATTTATATTAGCTTGAAAATAGATCTATCTATCAGCGATAAGTCCATGTAAGATCAAACATGAACTAGAAAGAAACATACCAAGCATGTCATATTGATGAGAACGATGACAGAAGTAACTTACAACCGTGGGTGTGAATGCGACAGCTTCGTCAAGTCCCCTTTGTCTAACCCTTGCTCAAAAGATCCACGACCTGGATAATATCAGCTTCACTGATTACTCTCCTTCAGTTCACCGTGTGTTTCCTATGAGATCATAGGTTTCATGCTTGTAATTCTTCCCCCTTTCCACCATCATAGAGCTTTCTTATATAGGTTTAGAGAGGCTTAACCTCTTGAGGTATCTTTAGGGTAGGTTGACGAATTCCCACCTTATATCAAGTATATTCTCCTAAGATCATGATTGAACCAGGAATTCGAATGCAACTTCCTTCCAAACTTGAAATATCCTCCCCTTATTCTCCTCAATAGATCAACTGCTGCCCAGATTAGACAGCGCTCCCCCAAAAGGGGCATCAGGGCACTATAGCGCTCCCTGGTAGGCTCAAGGGGGGCGCCAATGCTCTAAAGGTCTATAGCACTCCTTCAAAGGGGCAATTTGGTGTTATAACGCTCCCTAGTACCTTGTAGGGGAGCGCCAACACTCCTAAGGGTGATGTAGGGGAGCGTTCCCTCCTAAAACTTTAGTTTGAAAGATCTTTTCAGGTGGGAAGAGATACTTGACTTCAGTTAACCATCCCTCTTCCTCCAAATCATGTGTTTGAGGTATTCTAAGTGTCTCCTTAGTGTCATCATCATGGAAGTATGCTTTGTTTGACATTTGCGACACTTGTGAACAACATGTAACACTTGCGACAGTTGTGAGGAACATGCGACACTTATCAAAGCGAGTAATGTTGATGTGTAACAGATTTCCCCCCAAAGTATGAAGTTAGAAGATGAGAACTGATAACTAAAATGCTTTGTATACTTTCAAGCAAGGATATATATGCAAAGAACCTAACAGAAGCTGCACACAAACACCCAACAAATATCATGACATGTTTCAAATGCAAGGCAGGCATCCCTATGCTTGGGTGATCAAGACTTGCAAGATATGGCCGCCATAAAATACACTGCGGATCCATAATTGTATTGATAAAAAGGTATAGCCACCAAAGATACAATGTGGATCTATACTCTGATGACCTGAACTGATTGTAGCCACGAAGAATACACAGTGGATCTACGAGATCACAAGACATAGCCACGACCAATACAAAGTGGATCTATGTAACAGTGTATGTATCATTTGTCCAAGAGAAATTCCTTCGCAACTTGGGAAAAGCATATATCAAAGTGATCACTCAACCCAAGGTCTTCTTACCGATCTCGATGTAGTACGAATCTAACCATGTGAATAGATGTCCTGATGCCGAACATGGCAGAAACCACTTGATTACCGGTCAATGGTGTAAACTGTTAACAAGCGTGAGGGAGATCACCATTAATGTCAATGATTCCCAAGGTACCTTAGTACATTCCAATGAATGTGAATGGATGGGATGAAGTCAAACATCCCTGGAATCATCTGATCAGAGGTCAGTGATGTAAACCCACTATCGGACGTGAGGAGGCCTTCCATTGAGGCATGTAGGTCCCAAAGTACTAACTGGTTTCTAAGCCTAATTCATGGATAATGTGTTGAGGTCGACAAGAATAGGCTTGTTAAAGGAGGGCCTTGATGTATCCCCCATAAATAACATGAAACAGACATAGAGATGTAATTTGTAGATCAAATGAACATGGACTGACACGGATTTTGAGACAAGATATTTGTGATGGCTGACTCTAGAGGTGGATACTTCCCTTGAACACTGAGGCACAACAGTAGAAACATGACATGGACCAAAAATTGATAATGTAGTGGATGTTGTGACTTACATCAGGTGACCCAAAGGAGTGAAAGAAACTCGAAGGATTAGCTCAGTGTAGAGGTTCGGCGGATTATAATGCATGCAAAAACAAAGTGTCGTGTTCAAGGGAAACTCTAAGAATTACTTGGTAATGTTCTCAAGAGACTGCTTGGCTTGATTCTTTCAAATTTTCCCCCATCCAGATAGATGAGTACCTCTTTTTTATTTAACGAGCTCAAGGAGGGTAACACATGCTCGATATAACTCACCTTCGGTAAGTTCCTCTTCCTTTGTTTAACGAACTAGAAGAAGTAAGGATTCGGTCCTGCATGGGTCTATCGATGTTTGTTTTAGTGAGTCCAAAGATAGAAAACTCGAAGGCTTTTCATGATTATAGAGTCTGGAAAAACACTTAAAAGAGAACTCTCTCGGTTCCTTTTTCGTACAGTAGTCTGACGAGACCGAAAAAGAGATAAACTATCACTCGAAAGATGTCGTTTCGAACCTTTTAACGAGTGTGAAAGGAAGCAAGGTCACTTGATGATCTTTTCATATTTAGAGATTTTGAAAAGAGTTTAAAGATGACTCCAGGGGGTTCCTTTTTCATGTGTCCATGCAGGTCCGAAAAAGAGATAAAAGTCTACCCGGTGCGTTCTCATATTTTCGATCTTGAAAATGAACTAAGACTATGCTCATGGATGTGACAAGGTAAACAAATGATCAGAACTGCTTGGAAACCTGTGATGTCAAAATTGCAATCCAGAGGTTTAGTGAAGCCATTATATTGTCAGAGAAACCCATAAATAACCATACCTTATAAAAAATGGAAATTTATAAATAGTAATACAAGAAATATCTTCATTTACCATTTCATTTTGCATAAGGACTTGTAGCAGTGGAGATTCTCATTTTGGAGGTGGATATTGTTTCGCTTGATACCGGAGCTATGGTTGACCATTTCTCTTTTCGTTTGGACCAGTTAGATCTTCATCTCCCCTTCTTTCAATTACATGGTTTAATATTCATTTTCATAGCAGCATTTAATTTAAAAAATGAAGCCCTAAGTCGCTCCAAAAAAGATCAAATCAGCCTCTATGGAAAACGATGGGAAAAATAAATTATTTTGCAAAAACGTTTTTAGAAGGTGATAGCAAAGATGCCAACGCCTTGACACTTGGGTGGATGGGTCGTTTTTGTCAAAGAATCCATAAAAAACTCAAACATATGCCCACGTAGCCATTCATGGAAATTGTTTTAATTCCAAATGTTTTATTGTTGTGCATGGATTATTGAGTAATGAGAAGAGGGAATGGTCCTTTTTGAACAATGTGGGCATTATATTTCAAGTTTTTAAATTGCTTAAGAAATTGTCGAAATTGCCAAAAAATTAAATAATGAATTTTTTTGTTTTTTTTGTTCGTAGGTGATTTCGGCGACCATGATCAAGTGGAAAGAACGAGAGCATGAGCTCAATGACTTGGCTACTTTGTGGATTCCTCACACGTGGTCCGCGTTGAGAGCTTGTGGCCTATTGAAATTCTTCAAATTGCAAAAGATGAAGGAGATTCTTCTACTTGAGCACATAATCAGCTTGTGGGATGTCACAGAGCAAGGGTTTTGGATCGGAACACAGCTTCTAACCATCAAGTTGGAAGACGTATATTTCTTGACTGGCCTCTCGAAAAGAGGGGTTCCTATATCATTTTTTGGATAGAGGGCGCTTCCTAAGCAAGTGGGTGTGTATCTGGCATGTCATTGTGTCCCAAGAGCAAGACTGGTGGGGGGTAGAATCCCTATTAAGGATATCTGAGAGTTACCCCTCCGGTCCATTTTGTTTTCCATCACAAGCATGACAGGAAGTACTAGCGCACATCTGGCGTCGAGATCGTAGGTAGCTTATGGTGTACAATGTTTGGAGCCAACACTATTTAACTGGAGCACAGGGTTCCTTCGGAATGTAAAGGAACAGGTTTCACGGTGTAGGATGGGGCAGAAACAGTTCGGATACGGCTCTTTCTTGGTCTCATTTTTCTTAGAGCGCATACCCCAGATGCAACCTCATATAGCATTGGTAGTACGACCAGTGGGAGAACCACGGATGGAACGGTGGACTAGTCTTTCTCCGAGACTAGTGGCAGAGTCAGAGTTCTGTTTCACCGATGACTTCTTTGCTTGCCTGAGACACCAGTATCTCTGGATAGAAGACTTCTCGTATGCCAAGGTGGAATTTCACAGGAGCATGGATTTTATTCTGCCCATGGGGGAATATTGGGATGCGTCAGGTGAGAGACAAAGCAACACCTTGTCTAGTGTTTGTTTTTTAATTTTTTTAATGTATATATATTTTTTGGGTACGTAGAAGAGTTTTTACGAGATGTATTGTTTTCAACATGCAGACAAGGGATCAGTGCGCCCAGCTGAGATACCAATACTAGGATGTCGTGGGGGTGCTTCAGTTGCAGCATATCCAGGGGGACCAGTGATAGGTCTCCGAGAGGTTTAAAGAAACCTTCAAGGCCTCACGATGGGAATTCCTCCTCTACGAAGGAGAGAAGTTCCTTTACATTTGTAGAGGCACACTGTGGGAGTGCCAAAGAATGTTAATTCTCTACTGAGACACATAGTGCACGCAGTGATATGTTACTCTCAGCACAATGTAGTGCAGGGAGATTAGAGTCTCTCTAGTGATCTCATTTTGTATGACTTGTCAGGCGATGTTGTATGGGTGTAAAGACCCAACATTTTTCTCTTCTAAATACTTTTTGATGTAATCAAAACATTTCTAGTCATGCTATGTATATATATACAGTTCTGAGTTTTTACAGTGCCAAATGATTTGTACATGATGATGCCTTTAATTTGATGTGTTTTAATTTACATGTGATGTACAATTTGTTTTCCTTTATGAAATCTTATATATGGGCGAGATACCGATCCATGATGTAATTAGCTAACGAATCTGACACATTGTTGAGTTCTTGTGGAATATGTTTGTATTCTATATAATCAAACATTCGTTCAATACGACGAACTTGTAGGTGGAGACGTAGCAGGATAGGATTACAAATAGCGTAGATACGATTGAGTTGATAGACCACAAGTTGGGAGTCTAGGTTAACAATGATACGAGAGATACCTAGGGAGGAGGCTTGGGTCAAGAGTTCGATGATAGCATGATATTCTGCCATGTTATTAGTCGTTGGTCCTAAGAAAATACCTCCTGAACTCACCACCTCGTCAAATTGGTAAATGACCCATGCTGTCGAAGCAATGTTCCGGGTGTGTCGACTAGCGCCATCCACAAACCCGACAAAGATAGGAAAGGAAGACGTCATTTGTGCATGAAAACACAAGGCACAGTTATGAGTGGCAAAGGTAAGGACTCGAGCATGCGAAAGAAATAGACACACCAAACTAAAATACAATAATGTACAAAGAACACATGCTAGGTGATCTAGGCATAGTACTTTTTAAGGTAAAGCCCATTCGGGGGCTCCCCTAGGGAAATTCCATCATAATCGACTAAATCGTAGGTGCCTCTGTGTAGAACACATTTCACAATGTAAGGGCCATGCCATAGAGGTTCTAACTTACCTGTCCCTAATTTGTCATGAGCCTGGTCATAGACGAGGACTAAGTCTCCTTCTGCAAAAGTCCGAGGATGGACGGATTAGTTGTATTGATTTTTTATCCATTTCTAATGGGCCTCGTTAACGAGAGCGGCATCACGACGTGTTTTGTCCAGTTTGGATAGATATAAAAAACATTCTTCTTCGGTAGAAGTATGGGGTAGGAGTTCTACTTTAAGTTTCAGAGATGGAATCTCACACTCGATTGGTAAAACAGCTTCGATGCCATACACCAACTGGAAAGGAGTAAATCTAGTTGCGGTTTTCTTGGAAGTACGGTAAGCCCAGAGAGCAGAGAAAAGTTGTAGATGCCAGGATGTCTTGTTTTCCCCTACCATGCAGTGAATCATGGTTTTGAGGACCTTGTTGATGGCCTCAACTTGTCCGTTGGCCTGAGGATAGTATGGGGATGAGTTTTCATGGCGAAAACCCAACTTGACATGCAATTCACTCATCATTTGGTTCTTAAAGTGTGCACCGTGATCGGTGACAATGGCACATGGCACACCAAAATGAGTTATGATGTGGTTAAAAATAAACAGAGTTGCGGTACGACCATCGTTCAGAAAGGTAGGCATAGCCTCAGCCCATTTTGTGAAGTAGTCGACAGTGACAATTATGTAACCGTGCCCCCCGGCTGAGGTAGGCTTACATTGCATGAAATTGATACCCCACTTTGTAAAGGGGTCGATGGTGATAATGATATGTAGCATCATTGGGTGCGTTCATGCCTTGTTGTTAAAAACTTGGCAGGGTGGGCATTTTTTGACTCCTTGAATACAATCTTTGAAAATCGAGGGCCAAAAATAGTCGGTACGTAGGATTTTTTGGGTTGTGTCCATCCCAGAAAGGTGACTGCCACAGGCGCCAAGGTGACAATCATTCAAAACTTGTTCAGCCTCCACATGAACCAGACATCATCGAAGGATAGTGTCGATACCACGATGATACAAGGTGTTGCCGACGATAAGATAACGATGAGAATGGTGACGAATACATCGATGGTCTTCACGGGAAGTGTTAGGCTGAAAGAGTTGGGTTTGGAGGTAAAGGAGGATGTCTTCATACCAAGGATTGGATGTGCTGATGAGGAAAAGAGTTTCGTCAGGGAGAGAATCTCTAGGTTCGATGTCTTCATCAACATGGGGGAGATTGCATATGAGCTCTGCAAACACCAGGTACTTTTTGGCTTTGGACTTCGTAAATTCAAGATCAAATTCCTGAAGGATGACGATCCATTTAGAGTATTTTCCCCTGAGCACTTGACGTGTCAAGACGTGGTACATGGGGTTTGAGTCCACAATCACCATGGTGGTGTGTAGTAAGATGTAATGGTGAAATCTATGGACAGCGATAACGGCTGCCAGAGCCAGTTTCTCTACATGTGAATATCAGAGTTTGGGTCTAGATAGACTCTTGCTCAGGTAATAGATCACATTTTCTTCACCATTGGGGTCCTCTTGACCTAACACCATTGCAATAGTGGAAGTGGAGGCAGCTAAATAAAGGATGTAGTCCTTTGTATACTCTGGAGGATGCAACAAAGGTATGTGGGTCAGGGCATGCTTGAGAGCATCAAATGACTATTGATCCATGTCATCCCAGATGAAAGCGGTGTTTTTCTGCAACAACCACATGAACCCTTTGGTTATCTCAGTGTAGTTACAAATGAAACGACGAAGGAAGTTTTCTTTTCCTTGCAAACTTTGGAGTTGGGTCAAATTAGCGGGTGGAGGTAAGGCCAGAATAGCCTTAATATTTAAGGGATCCACCCTAATCCTGTCTTTATAGATAATAAAACCGAGGATTCAACCAGATTCGACAGCAAAAATGCACTTATGTGGGTTCAAGCGAATACGATAAAACCGACATTGAAGAAAAATATCCCGTAAGTGATCAACGTGATCGGATAGATTGGGTGAGTGGGCAGGTAAGTCATCGAGGTAAGGCTCTGCGATATGCTTGATATTGTGGAAATCATACAACATGGTCCGCTGGAAAGTAGCACCAGCATTTTTGAGACCAAAAGGTAGTTGTCGATAGGCGAAAGTTCCCCATGGGTAGCTAAAGGTTGTCTTATGTTGATCAGCAAGTAAAATTTCAATCTGGTTATACCCGGAGAAGCCATCCATGAAATAGAAGATTACGCTCCCAGCGCAATTATCAATGATTTGGTCGATGAAGGGTGTAGGGTAGTTGTCCTTTGGACAAGCCTTATTGAGATCCCGATAGTCAACACAGACATGGATGGTCCCCTATTTTTTGGCAACCGGAACAAGGTTGGAGACCCATTCTGTCAAAGGGACGGGATAGATAAAGCCATATTTTAAAAGTTTCTTGACTTCTAACTTTATAGCCGCGATTTTCTTGGGATGAACCGGGCAGAGTTTGTGTCGGACAGGTTTCGCACCAGGGTAAGTCTTGATTTCATGCACGACGATCAAAGGGTCGATCCCTGGCATTTCCTCATAGCTCCAAGTGAAGACATCGCAGAATTCTTTAAACAGAGCGGTATAAGAGACCACTTCTTCAGGTGTGAAATTAACACCAAGGTTAATGTTTTCCACAACGCCTTCTTTGATCAAAATATTGATAACGATCGTAGTAGAGATGTTACCCATATTCCCCTCAGAAAGAGTATCTTGTGTGAGGATGGGAGATTGCGGAGCATCGGTAACATCAGGAGGGAAGACAGAATGTATGTCTTTGTGAATTTCTTCCAAAGGCATAAGGAAAGAGGATCGATGATGGTTATCATCCCAAGGTACGTCGTCAATACTAAGAATTTCCATTATAGATTCATTCGAAGGGAAAATTTGGGAAATGTAATCGATCACAGATGATAGGGAATCCAACCATGATGGCATCGAGTAGGCATCAGGTGCCAGTAAATGTGGGTTATCCAAAGAGGGAGAAGCAGATTGAATAGATACGTATGTGGTCTTGGCTAGGCTAAGTGGCATGGTGTCACCGAGGACATCGAATTCCAAAGGACTAGGTACAATCCAAGGGTTAGATGATTCCAAAGATTGATAAACCATAGTCGAAATCATATTGATGGTGGCAATATGACATGTGGTGGGTGGAAGTGGTGTAGGGAAGGTACCCATAAGGCTATAATCTTTCAATAAGCCAACACCAATTCTTTCATACATAACTGGGTGGTCTCCCAGAAAAGGAATGTTGTTGGTGACAGGGGCACGAGCATCAGGTGTACAGAAATCTAGTTGATCGATAGTGACAATTTTGCCTTGAAGGGGGAATTGTACACATCGAAACACCAACAAGGAGACAACAATCATAGCATAGAACCAAATTCTTCCAAGTAGTAGGTTGTAATCGAGGGGGGCATCGATCACCTCGACATCAACGGTAACAGTTTTTCCGCCCAACTGAATGGCTAAGGATTGTAAAAGTCCGTGAGGATGAAAAACTCACCCATCGAAGGTGCATAACATCATAGGGGATTTGTTAAGGGCAAGTGATTTTAAGCCTTTCCAACAAGATAAAGACATGACACAAGTAGAGGCTCCCTCATCTAAGATAGTTCGGTGGATTTGTTGATTGTGAACAACAACATCAATCTGAAAAGCTAGTTGGTGAGAGAGTCGAGGTTGATGGTCATCTAGATTAAATGTGAGGTTATTAGATGACTCAGTATCGAAATCACCGATGGAAGCTAAGAGCGTTCTACGTTGGTTGGGACAGTGTTGTAGAACTTCCAAAGTAGACATAGCACACGATGCTTGAGCCAAATCTTCAACAATGTTGTAGTTTTGGGCAGCCTGTGAACTAGGATTAAAGGTATATTTTCAGATAGTGCTCTTAGGAGGGCGTAAGATAGAGTCAAATGAAGGTTTCTTGATCTGGAGCGGTCCGAACGGAGGGCTAGCAGATGGAGGACTAACGGAAGATGGTAATGGGTCCAATAAGGAACCATTAGTTGTCTTCGACTTATCATGTTTAATCGGTGTGTCATATGTCGTAGTGAAAGTGGTCAGATTAATCCCATTGAACATGTAAATGTGGGCACTTGTCGAGGCCTCATCATGGGATTGGTTGGAACTGCCCCCTGGGGTGGGGGTTTGAACAACCAAAGATTGCTGCTGTGGAAAAGGCTGGGTAAGCACAGCGGGTTGTGAATTTCCTTTAAATATCTTGGCGACTTCATCGTGATGTGGATAGTCTCGAGTGTAGTGATCGTTGCCACAAATGAGACATGGGAATTTTGGTTTCCATTGTGGTTGTTTTCCGACAGCTGGGGTTTGCGGTTGGTTTTTTGGTTGTTCATTATTGTTGTTTTTATTTGGTTTATTTATTGCTTTCTTCTTGCCCCCAGGTTGTTGTGAAGGGGTCGATTGGACCGCATTCACCTTAGAGACCTGAGTTTGAGGGGAGGTAGAAGAGAGTGCAGTCGAACTGGGAGCAGGTGTCGAAGTGGACCACTAGGTTATTCTAGTCGACTGGGAAGTAGATTGGGTTTTGACGGAGCCAATGACTCCATCTATGTATGAGGTAGACAATGGTTTGGATGGATCATTAGTGGCATGGGTGGCATTTGTTATCAACTCGTACAGAGTACCCGATTGTGAATAAACCAAATCTAAGTACTGGGCCTGAGCAATAGCTTCTTCCTCGGTGACTACACCACCCATGGAAACATCATGAGCGATCTGGGGTAACAGTGATTTGGTGAACCATTTCGCTAATAATTGGTCAGTAATGACTACTTTGATTAGCCTTCGTCATTGTCTCCATTCATGAATATGATCATAGATATGTAGGGAGGTCAATAGTTCAGTACCCATATCGTATCGAATGGGTAGTTGGAAGTGTGTGAGGAAGGACATGGCAAGGGAGTTGAATCGTGAAAAGAAGCATGTGGTAGTTCAATATACCACTTTGTTGCAGAACCTGTAAGCGTTCGTTGGAAAAGACGCAAACGTATAGAATCATCCATGAGGGAGTTGGATGAACACCACAAATGGAAAGTCATCACGTGGTTGTTTGGGTCTTCTCTGGACTTTCCATCGAATTTTGGAATATCAGAAGGAAGTTTAGCTGGGATAGCTGGCCAAATTGGAGAATGAAAAATAGGATCATTCATTAACCGAGACAAGTCTAGGAGGTCCAGAGTCGCTAGGAAGGGTAGTTGTCAGTTAACTTGTGGGTAATACTGGTGTGGCATAGGAACACCAGTAGGACCATACACTGGGTTAGACAAATAATTGTAACCAGTGGGTCCTCTTGTATAAGGTTGGTGTTTACCAGGGTACACAGGATTTGAGGGAGTTTGAGAAACATGTGCAAGCGGGGGATAACCGGATGGGTTTTGAGGATTATAAGTTGGATTTGGCGTTTGTCCATAAGGAGGATATAGATGAGTCCCTTGAGAGGGAAGAGGTTGCTGTGGAGCCTGAGAATTGTGTCCCCCTGAGAACTGTGGGTTTCCTGGAAAAGGGATATTCCATGGATTGGGTGTGGCGGACACATTTTGTCTGTACGGTTGATGGTAGGCTCTGGATTGAGGCTTCCCCCCAGCATGAGGGTGTCCTCCAAATGGAAGTTGTCCTCCGGTGGGAGGATGCCCCCCATCTTGAGGTAGATTTCCTGGAATGTGACTACCATATGTAAATGACTAACCAGTACCGCTGAATGGATTAAGACCACCAAGACCAGTCCCTCCGGGTTGTTGGATAGGTATGGAACTTCTCGGCATAACTTGGGTAGTAGTGGTAGCAGAATAATTTAGTGCTTTGTACCCAAAAGGGAGTGATGATGAAGGTCTAGGTGTTACCGGTGTGCCAATTGCAGCTTGGCTAACCACCGCATTACCGACGGGAATAGTCGGGATGTGAGAGACCATCGTAGAATCAACCGTCTGGAGAGGAAAAGTGGACCTTGGACCAACAGATGATGTGTTCGGATCAGTAGACGGTGTAGCTGAAAAAATGGTAGTATCGGTAAAATGGTTTAAAGGTATGGTGTAGGTGATAGGTGCATCGACACCTATTCCTGTTCCGTAAAGATCCCACACCATGCGCGATGGACTTCAAACAATGTCTATGGTTCAAAAGGGGTCATTGACTAAAGGGTTTGAATGAGACCTAGTCAGAATGTCAGAAGGATTGACGACGAAAAATTCATCGACTGAATTCAGTTGGAGAACACGTCGCTCATATCCCTCCGGAATGCGGAAAGCTTCCGGAGACTCTGAAACAATTCAAAAATTCTCTAAAGGGGTGGGAACTTCTTCTTGGGAGGTTATAGTGTCATGAACCTCGCTCTGTTGAGAATATTCCTCCATAGAATGAGGGGCTAAAGGGGTATTCCCTTCCATATTTTCTGGAGGAAGTCCCTGTAGCCTCATCGAATGGCATGGAGGGTCGATGTTGGCAAAAAAGAGTTAGCGGAAAAGATCTATGGCCAACTACCGAAAAGAAACAGCATACACTAATAGAATCTAGGAATTACGACCAAGCAAATAGGACCTTCTCTCGATGACCGTACTAGTTGGTGATGAAATCCAACGTCGCTTGATCAAGTCAAGAAGGGGTAGGGATATGGTGGAACAGTTACAATGGCGACCTGCTTAATGGACTTTCACCCTGGTGCAAGCTTCCATGCAGTAATTGTGGATTTACCCTCCAAAGAGCCCGAGTGAGTTTGACCAATGTCTACTCCAGGTACAGTGAGACTTCCCTTCACTATCACCTTGTGTAAGACCCTAAATATTATGGACACTAAGGTTACCAACTCGCAGTCAACCCCTGGGTGGGTACAGTCGACAGTCCAGTCTGAACGTACGGGCAGGGTATCTAGCCTGAAATAAACTTGAAAGGCTTCCACTCAACATTGTCGGTATACCTTTAAGCGATCCCCATAATACGATCTGACCACTACAATCAGTCAAACCACAGAGGGATAATCTTTGTAGCTTTCTCGAGTGCGACCTCGTGCGTAACCCCTGTGTGAGAGGGAGATCCCAGGTAGACTTATACGAAAATTGGATTTGACTCTCCCTAGCTCAGGATGCTAATGTTTGTTTTGGAAACTTCGGAGAGTTATGCTCACAGCCTAATCCAAAGTACTAGTCCTAGTCTACTGTTGGTGGAGGATCCTAGAAAAGAAAATGTTTTAGATATTTTTTAATTAGCATTCATTTTATAGTTGTTCTTTACTCAAAAGGGGTGCATGGAAGTGAAACAGATGGAATGATGACTCAATCCCCAAAAATGCATCAGAGATGATAAGAATTCATTTCTTTTCAATGAATATCTATTTAAGGGAGAGAGAGAGAGAGAGTTATTTTCACTAACAAGCACTAATAAGGAATGACCTCAAACAAATTTTCTTCAATCAAATCCAATGTGGTGCTAAAACTTTTGGAAATTCCTTCTAATATGAAAAATCAACCATGAAGATGTCTCTTTATTGTTTGTATGTGAATAATGATTAATTCAAAACAACACTTCTCCTGCCAATTATCCTTTTGGATCGAGGAAACTCAGACAAACACAAGAAGGTTTCGTACAAACAATACACCCTCTTGCTGTGATAAAAAACAAGAAGCAAAAGAAAAGAAAAACAAAGAAAATAAAGAACTTCACACCAAAATAAATGTCAAAGAACAATGACATCAACTAAAACCAAATCAAGAGATTCGTAGACTTCTGATGTCCTTCACCAGAGTTTCTCGCTCAATCAAAAAGGAGATAAAAACAATGCATGTGTTTCAAACTCCCAATAATAGAAAAACTCAAAAATAGTGAAGAAGGCTACAAAATATAAATAGCAAGGTGTTTGTTCCTCCGAAGGAAGGATGTCAAAGTTGAATGGGAAGAAGCATTGACTCACAGAGAGGCTCAGCAAGTGAAAACAGAGACTAGACCCTGAAAAAAGAAATTATGGAGAGGTTTTTGGCCAAAAGAGGGCTGGCGCTCTGGTGTAAAGGGAACCAAGCGTTATAGCACTCTGTGTAAGGCAGTCAGGGAGTGTTGGAACTCTGTTAACATAGTCATAGGGGCGCCAAGCTTGAAAATCTCTAAAAATGTCAAAAAATCCAAAAATTGCAATCTAGTTTGGCAATCAAGCTGAGTGTGATGGGGTAGGGAGTCAATCGGCTCATGAAATCAATCAAAAAGGGGTGAACCAGGTATAAAAACAATCATGGGGTAAGACAAGTTCTATGAGGAGAAATCAAAACAAAAAGTTTTGATTCGAGACTCCCCAGCGGAGTCGCCAGTTTCTGTTGAAGGAAAATCTCCCTGCGGACAAGTAGATCTCCTCTTGAGAGATAAACTCTTAACTCTTAAGATAGAAGATGCTTAACATGGACACTGACTTCCTTTCATATCTATACAAACTAATGCATGAGGAGGAAGGAGAAAAGAAGTACCTTTTGCCGGTGTTTGTCCCTACACGCTCCGAGTTGAGCTCCAATCTTTCACTCCTCGATGAGCCCTGTAGACAAACAATAGTATGACCACTTCCTACTCTATTGATATTAGCTTGAAAATAGATCTATCTATCAACGATAAGTCCATGTAAGATCAAACACGAACTAGAAAGAAACAGGCCAAGCGTGTCATATTGATGAGAACGATGACAGAAGTAACTTACAACCATGGATGTGAATGTGATAGCTTCGTCAAGTCCCCTTTGTCTAACCCTTGCTCAAAATATCCACGACCTGGATGAAAACAGCTTCACTGATTACTCTTCTCCAGTTCACCGTGTGTTTCCTATGAGATCACAGGTTTCATGCTTGTAATTCTTCCCCCTTTCCACCATCATAGAGCTTTCTTATATAGGTTTAGAGAGGCTTAACCTCTTGATGTATCTTTAGGGTAGGTTGAGGAATTCCCTCCTTAGA